>WOGQ01000649.1:0-17468 GCA_015342025.1 Leptinotarsa tumamoca | reverse complement strand
TAGATCATGCAAAGAAGTAACTTTCAGACACAAACTGAAAGAAAGTCCTCCTGAAACAGCTACTTTCATATAAACATTGAATTACACGAAAGAAAAATTTTTTTTCGAAACAAATACTTCTATATGAACACTGAATTATACAGAAGATACTTTTCTCTACTCAGTTTGTATTTCAAACATTCTAGTATGTAAACGTGTGTATCACTATATTGAATATTTTGTTCAAATGAGAGGCTCATGAGCTGGCTTTTATTTGACAAAACTCTAACCTATACTTCTCATATGAATTCTATAATTAGTTAGTCTCTACAACTACTGGATTTTATTAGTAGTAATTATATTGCCCCGAACATAACCTCGCTGAAAACGGTATATCTTGCCTATATTGAATCGATTCTAAAATATACATCAACTGTGTGGTCTCATTATTCTGTACATATAAATAAAATAGAATCGGTCCAGAATCAATTTTTATTATCGGTGCCTACAAATAAGGATTTGTGTGTTCCAATATGTTATCTACTTTGTCATTCAGATTTCCGGTCGTAGCAACTCGGAACCTTTCTCTGTTTTAAATTACCAAACCATACCACTATTTATTTTTCACATATAGTCAGTGGTATATTTGAAGACTGGGAATCACTCGTTAAAAGGTAAGACCTCGTTAGTCCACTCACACAAGTTTCAACTTCTGAGGGTTGTCGTTCGTAGGGGTGCGATAGCTGGTTAACGGAAAAAACATATTTTAAACACATATCTAAAGGAATAATTTGTTCAGGCCAGTCTCACTTCCCTACACGGTAGGTTGATGAACTGAGATCTATCAGAGAGCAACTACTCCCCTGGCTAATACCACGAACGACGTTGTATTATATCCGACAGGTGTCAATGCAGGATTCTTCACTGAAGTTATTCCTGCATGTGCTGTTAGCGATACAATTGCCGCAATAGATTTTCAATTATTGGAACACACTTGCAGACCGATTTTGGGTTGTTTGGCCACTCGTCAGTGTATGGTAGTGTCTATCATTGAAAATCGAATTCCTTCAGAGTATCATTCCTCAAACTAAGCTGAAGTGGACAACAAACAACAGGTTTTTCATCGCTCCATCTGCCTGTCAACGAGGTAACCAACCGCATATCCTTTAGATGATTTCACTATTTATTATTTGTGGATATTACAACTCAATACTACTACTCCGTCTTAATACAAAAAAAGTGGGAATCTTCCAAAGAAAGGAAGAAAGCAATCAATTGCAAAATAAGTAACTCAATACAATACAGCAACATATTTTTTAAACAACATACATAGATGTGTAAATCATGCAAAGAAGTAACTTTCACATACCAACTGGAAGAAAAAACCCTTCTGAAACACCTACTTTCATATAAACATTGAATTACACGAAAGAAAAAAAACAAATACTTTCATATGAATTATACAAAAATACTTTTCTCTACTCAGTTTGTATTACAAATATTCGTTATGGAATTGAATTAGATATGATTCACAGGATTCCCAAACAATATACTAAATGAAAAGTAAAAATTTCACTTACATGGAACACTGTCATCCTCACTGATAGACATCGATGTTTCGATGTAAGACACTTGCCCTAGTTCTCAGTACCAATATGGATAACATTATAAGAAAAACCAGACAATTCATTCATATGGAAGTTTTTTTTTTATTAATAGATATAATGAAAATTTGACTTTACAGTTAGTTTGTGCTTGAAAAATGAGTACAAATTAAAAAAAGAAATAAATACACCTCTGGTGTATATTTGTATATTTCAATATACATTGAAGTTATAAGCAGATTTCTGACGTCTTTGAAGGAATTCCTACTTGATCAGGAGCCCTACAGTATTGAGGAATTTTTTCAAGGTGTGTGAAGATGCAAAAGTTCCATTTGAATCAATTTTTTTTATTTAAAAATTTTAGTGTGATGTATTTCAGTTTTATAGCATCTACTTTTATATATACTGACAACGAAATTCCATATTCTTAAAATGCATGTAGTTTTAAAATTTTGTATTTTGTGACATACTTTTACAGACATTGTTTTCATGTAGGTCTGTCTACAAATACTCTTTGAAGTAAATAAACATATCTATCTATCAGTATGTCATTCACTTCAAAAAAGCTACTGTGATAGCGAAACATATGATATATTTTTTGAAAATAAAGTTTGTGAAGACCAAATCGTAAGTTGTAGATTATGAAGCAATTATTATTATTATTCGTCAAAAGATGATACATTGATGATCGAGGAAGAAGCTCGATGATGGGGCATTTTTTGCATGGATTATAAAAAATATTTTCTCTTCAATAAAAAGACCGTTATTGAAAAAAATTTCAAGCCTTAACCAATTCATCATTTCATGAATTGATTCAAACTTGTCAATGACAGTTGTTCCAGTCAATGATCAACAAAAATTAAACTTTGTTGCACAATGACAAGTATTAATGCCCAACAAATAAAATGACAACTTCCGTATATATGCCACATCAATTAATCTTGGAAATTGACTAAAATTGCAAACAATCTGAAATGTATGTTAGATGATGTATGTGTCACTGTGATGTACGCCAAAAATGACGTATTGCAATAATTGCAAAAAACCTGCAAGTCATTAGAAATGCATCATTTGGCCTTTCCAATGATATTAACGATTTTTAAAAAATCTCAAAACTTTCATCAAAATTCACAAGCGATTTGCCACCTAGAAATTATGTTGATGTTCTCCACTGAAATCAGAGTATTTATAATCACCATAAAAAAACTAATATAGTACTAATAAAACATAATAATATAGCACTAATAAAACATAATGAGGTTAGTCACCTTGATAACTTATTTCTTAAATATCAAAATTTCTTCGGTAGAGTTTTTTGCTGTAACTGATTTTCAGTGTCAAAGCCAGACACTTTCCCGATTTGTGATATCTATCAAAACCATTTTCTGTGATATACAGGTTTTCATGCCTGACATTTCCTCTACTACCACTGACATTACAGAAGGCTAGGCATCAAAGGAAATGAGGCATTGGACGAAATGTTCGAGTCGTTTTCACAGCAGATACGAGTACTATATTATTGGAATTTGCTTCCGGTTTTATTCCACCGGTGCGTGGCTTTGTTTCTATTGGATAGATTAAATGCCTTTTTTCATGTACAATCAAGGAGAGGTGGCCAGATTTCATTTTTGTTAATTCCCTTTTCCTTTCTATTGAAATTTTCTCCGTGTTTATGAATTTCTATTGTTTTCTTCGAACTAGTAGTGAGTGTAGTGAGTGCATTCTTTGAGTGTATGTTTGGCTATAGCTGATTTGTTAGTTTGCCCCAGGCGACAATTTCTCTTGTATTCAAAGAGCCGGATACTTATCGTTCCTTTCGTAGTTTCAATGTAGGCCAACATGCAGGTACAAGGGATACTGGTTTCACGTTGTGTTTCTCTAGAATTCTTCCACTTTAGTCTGTAACATTTTTAAACATAAAGAAGGAAAGTTCTTCTCATGACGGGCCTAGCTGGTATTTCTTTGACATTGTCTTCCTGGATAGTATTGCCCGCTCAAATTCTACTAAGTGGTACTAATTTCCTTTGAAGGAATTTTGATAATGTCAATCGCAGTGGTAGACGAAACGTCAGTTATAAAAAACCTACAAACCATGGACAACAAACCTGAAGCATACTAAAAATCAACCAGTAAGTCCACTCCCACTACTTTCATTCCATAAATTCACAAAGTTCTCGGTGACCTCAAAACGAAGTGCAGAGCCAATTTCGTTCTTTCACCATAGGCGTGCGCTCATATAAAAACGAAATTTTATATTATAGAATATTTTGTGGTAAGTTACTTATAACTAACTACAAAAACTAAAAACAATAATAACAACAGGGAATAAACTAAACACAATATCAATTTCTGACCGTTTATTATAACTAATCCGATGTCCGTGGGACCTTCAAATCCTGCGATACTACAGCACCAAACGCGTTGGATGAGAATCTCATCCTAAGAGCGGTTGAATGTCCCCGTCAACTCGGGTGTATCATGTGGTAAGAGAGCCTACTGGTTGTATTATTCTACTGTGCCTGAAGGACAGCTTTGACACAACTTGAAATTGTGATTCAAAAAGAATGGAATTCCAAAAATATAATAATATGGAGGGTGTTCTATTTAAAAATTTTAATTTCTGGGAAATCGGAAGTAAAAAAACGTTAAGTTAAGAAGAAACTGGAAAAATAAAACACATTACCTGACTACTTCATCTCTGCTTTGGAAAAATATCATTTTTCAACATTTAATGGAACATGATAAATACCTGTATCCAGCCCTGGAATAATCTGGTCTAAGGTTCCACGACAATGCATTGAAGTGCGGAAATTGCCAACTGTAGAGGAGTGCAGCCATTAACCAAGCTCCATACCCTAGAGAATCAGCACAGGCGGCCCATCCCATCAAAGGGGGTATAGCACCAACTGTATTAATATAATTTTACTTCAGTATCAAAAAATCTCAAAAACTCTCAATTAATCAAAAAGAACCAAAGTCATTCCAAAGTGAAAAATGTGATTTTGACTTGTATTATTCATTTCTCTTTAACATAAATAATATCGTTTGGTGAAAGTTTTCTTTTTATTTCACTCAACTTGACATCAACAATATGCTGCTTACATATAAGGGATGATGCAAAATAAAGAAACGCTACTGATTTCAATGGTTTTCAACCAATTTCGTTTTATACACAGGGTTTAGTGTGGTAAAAAATCAGGTTGGAAACACCATAATCTATAATTGACTATACTATACATATATGCAACTTGTTATGTGTGAAATATGCAATAACTGTCAGCACTGAAATAAAATAGATACATTGAAGTTTATGTTGCTTCAGAATTTCCAAGCATTTACCACTGGGAGTCCTGACTGAAGATAAACAAAACACTACTATTCAAAAACGGCAATGGTCGTCTTCCAGACTTCCAAACTCATTATGATGTTGAGATATTTGCATAACTGGTAGGAGATACATTGGATACCATATGAAAAAATAGAGTTATTTGAATCAGATAAGCATGCTACAATATTTAGATGTCATACATTTCAGTGCTAGCAATTACCTTTCAACAGAATCTAATTAAACAAGTCCTGAAACAACTCAATATCAACACAGTTTCTGGTCCCAATTAAGCACCCCCATCCTACATTTCAGAGTGTAACTGAAAACGTCACAGAGAATCTTCCAATTAATAAGAGGCAAGTTGCTCAGTTAGATCAAAACTCACAATTTTAGTAAGCTTCAATATCTTAAGTGACCATTAAAATGGGTTTCAAAGCAAAGATCAACATCTGTAAAAAAACAATCGAGAAACGTTAAAGTTAATTAAACCTCGAAATTATAAGATCTTTCATTCCCATTGATACTTCTCTCTCTATTATACCTTACGCTGATAAGTTAGGATAGGTCAAAAGTGAACAAATCTATTCGACCCTCCACCGCAACTCGCAAGGGTTTATTGCGGCTTACACCTATTTACATTCGACCAAATAAACTCAGTTTCTTAACAAATCCGATTAGTTTATATGATGAATGATCTTTCAGGTCAGATGGTAAGAGTGTGCCTCTGCCAAACTCTGAAGACCTGATTCGGTGCGCAGCGGGGCAGGTACAAAGTATGTGCTCTGCTGTTTCATCATTTTCCAAACAAAGATGACACACACTGTCTTCCGACAGTCGGAGTCTCCGCATATGATGATTCAGACGACAGTGACCTGTGAGAAGGCCTGTTAGACATAGTAGTTTATCCCTACTGTAGTCCAACAACTGTTTGGTTTTAAGCTTCGAAAGGTGAATGAACGCCTTGAACTCTGATAAGACCCATGGATCCATGTCTCCAATCAACTCTATTGTAAATCAACTATTGGGAGAGACTGGAAATTCAATGGATTGCTTCAGTGACAATAGTTCATTCGTGTTTCAATTTAAATGCCCGAAGAACAGTAGCCAATGCACCTCTTTGACAATTTGGTGTAAATTTCGGCTTAGAGGATCAGTAACCAAGAATAATTCTATATTAAGAAAACTCTGGCGTAAGTTTTCTCTAAGGTTAATGTGGCAGAAACAGACATAGTTATGCCAAGGCACACTATTTGTTTCATTTATTCAATAGGTATCAAATTTAAAATTTTTTATGGATGTAGCTGTTACTTACTACGCAGTAAGAGATGAAAAATGAGAATTAAAACAACAAACTGCATTCGTTCGAAAATGTCCTTGTAGAACAAAACTACAGTAACGTTAGTTACAAATACAAAATGGTATAAAAATATAATTCATAGTTGAGTATTATTTAAAAGAAATATATTTCTTGGATTTAAGAGATGTTTCAAAATTGGTTCCTAGCATAAATTATAAAATTTAAAAGTTAATTCGTCTTACCCAGTGAACCAACCCACGTGTTCAGAACGCTACTTCTTTTCATTGGTGTGTATATAGAAGTATACAAAACCAAATTGGTGAGTCCTAAAGCGGCAGTCAGTCCATTGACTCCATAGTACAAAATTGTCAAACCGCTCAAACCAGTCATGGTAGCAAAAATCATGGCATGCAACGGACTGAAATGAAAATATGAAAGTGAGAATTTCTTCCTGGAACCCAGATGTAGATTGCTCTTATTAATAAACTTTCACATAAATATATCTGGACAAAAATTTAAATTTACTTCAGAAACTTCTACATTTCATATATGATAAATATAATATGCAAAAAAATATTTATTTATTTATTTACGGCATTGCTTATTTTTTACAAAATGATTAACAACCTCACAGATATATACTGTAATATTGAGTTATAGCACTACTACTAGCTACTAGCACTGCTCGCTGTGGTATATTCCACCACCGCTTTATAAAAGCGTGTAGATTAATTTAGACCTTTATGTGTGTTATGTAACATGCAAACATCAACAAATTGCAGTTGACAAATATCTTATTCTTCATGCCACACAGTCTAGGTGGGGTATATCTTCATAATCTGCCTTTCCATGTACTCCCACATTATCATAACATCCGCCATTAGCCAACATATCATACGTCATGAAACAGAAATGGTATCACCATAAGTTACCACCCTCAGCGGTTTCTACTAAAACCAACGATATTGTCGAACAATATGTATTCTAACATAATATATATTTCAGGCGATTTTGTAAACTATTCAGCGAACACCTCACAATGAAGTGTTACTGATACTCATGATTCTGTTCACACGTTTTTCCACACGCTATCATGCAGCATTGCTGAGATTCATTACTTCATCATCAGTTCCAACTACATGCACCTCTGCAACACCTTAAACCTTCCGCTGCTACACCACCTCCTACCGCTTCTTCACCACCAGAAGCTGCGTCTTCTACAGTATGGTTGACATCAATATTCATATAACCTCATGACACTTTCATCCTTCTTTCATTTTGTTGAGCTACCATTTTGTTATAGAATACTCTGTCTGATATTTCAGTGAAACTAATAGAGAAGTCATTAGATGATCGAAGTGTGTCTCACTTCTCATGGAAACACCCCTGTATCTTCTGTAATAATCGTGGTACAATGATGAAACTCTCAGGACTGATGGAAATGCTCAAAATGCACCTACCACCTCATGGGGTTAGCCAAAGAAATATACACTGCCTACCCATGTTTATGCTAAAACATACTAGGGGACAAAATAGGCCCAAAATTCCTTCAGATTCTTGATAAGGACTACCAACTTACTACGAATACACTTTTTTGCCTGAAATTTCAGTCCTGAAAAATACGAATTTGTCTCACTTCTCATGGAAACACCCCGTATTTTCCGTAATAATTGAGGTAGAATGATGAAACTCTTAGGACTGATGGAAATGCTCTCAATGCACCTACCACCTAAATGGGGTTGGCCCGCCACTCGCGATGGAACAACCAATTTTTACGGTAAAACATATTAGGGAGCAAAATAGTTCGCTTCCAATACCTGAACTCTTTCACGTGGTTCACATGATTTCAGACAATTTAGCAAGTAGGTAAAATAATCTAAATTTCACCTGTTAACCTAGTGCGATTTTTTCTTTAAAAATTACCGGTCGTTTCGTTGTTGCAATGAGAATGAAGAATAATTTTGTTTCGGTTGGCAAAATGTTTGCTCAATATTTTAAAAAAGGACCCCAAAATGTATGCAAAATTCACGGCAAGTGTATTTTGTATAAATTTTGATATGTTGTAGTTCTTGATGTGCTGATTGAAAGTGTCCACAGCCAAAGCCCAAAAATGTACAGTTTTCGACATTTGAACCTTTGAAAATAGATTTTTCCCATTTTTTGCGGTATTTGCTCATCAATCGGATAGATCCCACTTCTGCTTGGGATAGAATTTGGATGTTCAGCAACCAGAATTGGTTTTACGAATAATCTTCTTCAGTTATAATAGATGCCGCCATCGATAATTTTTCATAGACTGCTTCACACTATCTCGATAATCCGAGAATTTGGTACTGTGACATTTTCCTCCGAGAGGCTCAAAATGGATGATAGCATCTGACAGCCAAACGAATCCGTGAAAATTTCTGCATCTTTGATACCCGTGATTACTCTCCAAATAGAATGAAGGGGTTCAGGTATTGGAAGCAAACTATTTTGCCCCTTAGTATGTTTTACCGTAAAAATGGGTTGTTCCATCGCGAGTAGCGGGCAGTGTATATCACTTTGGCCAACCCCATTCAGGTGGTAGGTGCATTTTGTGCATTTCCATCAGTCCTGAGAGTTTCATTATTCTACCACGATTATTACGGAAGATAGGGGGGTGTTTCCATGATAAGTGAGACATACTGTATAGGTTATTCGAGATGGGGGTTCCCAGGTCATCGGAGAAATCTTGAGTGGAAAGGGCATTGGGCTAAATGATGAGGAAAAATGATAAGCGTCAGTTTTCAATGAAGATGATATTGATTAGGGCAAGTTTTGATTTTACATATGAATTATCCATTAGTGATCCACAAAAATTTGTCATGTTTGTCATGTTCTATATTTGCCAAACTTCATCAATAACTGTACTGAATTGTGTAAAGTTCCAAAAAGGTTCAGAGAATGGTTAGAAAGCAATCCAGCACAAGTTGGGGTTAAATCCCAAATGTGTGGGAAAGAACAAACATTTAAAACTTCGTTGTTTCTAGGAGTGTGCAGTACTGAAGAAACATTGGATGATCAACGATGCAAAAATTACGAGAGTTATGAAACAGATTGCTGCAGAAAACTGTGCAGAGCATGTCAAATTGATTAGGTGTTGTGTAAATGTGACAATTTTTTCTTCAAGGCCATCACCGAACCTCTACTTAAACTGAAACAGCTGAAAACCAGCATCCAAACATTAGCATTTCAATATGAATGTAAGTTTTTACGGCTGGCGTCAATGTTTTGATTGGTTTCCGGGTTTTGCCATGGTCTTCTTTGGTTACAATCTTCAGTTGATACATTACATCAAGAAGAGTACTTCGACCACGCTGACTGCCGCAGTTGCAGTTGAAACATTTGGAGGTTGTAACTAAAGAAGACCACAACAAAACCTTAAATCTATCAAAACAATCGCTTATATGATTCAACACCAGACAGTGTTATGAAGATGCTAACAACTTGAAAACAATAGAAAAAATTGCTGTAGGAAAGAAAATTTCTCGCATCCTCAAAAAAAAGTTTTTAGAGATATTTCAGTTTGGATGTTCCTTGAAAAAGGTCAATTTGGCCGTGAGGGTCAGCATAAAATTTGAATTTTCTTTAGAGGTCCAAAAAGTGAAAGTAATACATCAGGTAGTGCTGAGTTGGCAAATTTCATAAATAATCTTGAAAAGCAACTGGTTTAGTTCCAAACAGCGAAAAAAAAATGGAAATCATATAGTTACGTGGTAGGAAATCATCATGAAAAATGAGAAATAAAACTTATGTTTTTAAACCACTTGTATTCGTAACTGACGTTATTGTAGTTTCTTCCTATAAGGACATTTTCAGACGAATACTATAAACTATTTATTGTTTTTGTTTGAAAATGTCCTTTTAGGAAGAAACTGCAGTAACGTTTCTATTCCTTCTTCTAGTATTTCTCAATATTTCATCATGTCCCATCATTCACGGACTCCAAAGTATACAAAAGTAATCAAATCATTCTCCCAACCTATTCCAATAAACATATACAAGTGGTAAAAAACCATAAGAAGTTTTATTTCTCATTTTTCATGAAAAATCTTTCAGTATCGTCTTTCGTATAAGGAAATTTCGACATTTCAGTTTGTGTAGCTCACTCACAGTGTTCGTGTTATTTCTCTATGACAGAAGTTGGTTCTATTTGAGGTAGTAAGGCTTATAATCCAGTTTTCCACTATTTAGGTATCGGTTGACTGTTCAAGTCATGATAGACTGATGCAATGGACTCCTGTACAGCATTTAGGGTTATTTTCTTAGTTTCTCTAACACTATTGTCCAGATATTTTTTGATGACCTAATCTTTACTGTCTATAGGTCCACTTCCAAATTTTTATTCTGAATGTCATAATCTCCTTGTGGTGGGAGGATAAATCCAACGTCTGATCTTCCAACAATTAATTGTGAAGGTATGCATTGTGAGAGTATCTTTGGACACCTGAGTAAAAAGTACACATCAGGTGAATTTACTGATAAGGTCAATAGACTATTCTTTCTTCTCAATATTTCATCGTGTTCCACCATTTACGAACTCCAAAGTATTCTAAGGTAATCAAACCATTCTTTCAACCTATTCCAATAAACATAATCAATGTTATTTTTGTGCTGAGTATCTTCATAATATCTTGTTCAATAAGGTTTTGCAGTAAGTTTTCTTTGGATAATAACACAAGGCTGACAACACGATATTTATCCCAATTATTTGAAAGTAAACTCGTTTTCTATTATTACATTTTTATTAATTTTTGTCTGAAGATCAAGATCTCCAGACGATGTGGTGCTGCAGGTTTTTCCAGGTTTTCCTGCAGCTGAAAAAGCAAATGCGCCACTGGAATCAATGAAGTCGCCCCAGCGCCAATTAATTTTTATTTTATTTTTATCGTTGTTTTAATAAAATTTGTATATTACCAATTTACAATTGGAAACATTTCCTAAAGACACATTCATAAATATTAATTCATATAATTTCAGAGTACCTTAAATGATTTCAAATCTGAATTAGTCATTCAGGGGAATTGTGCGTACATCAAAAAATATATAGGCAACTATATTTGTTGGTATGAACGGTGTAACTTTCTTTCCGGAAGTTTTTTGCTATTACATGATTGTAATAGCATGATTGTAAACATATGGCATACTTTTATGGGGTCAGTCTTCACATGCAATTAAAGCCTTTTGTGTGCAAAAAAAAGCAATTCGGATTATAACCAATGTTTCTTATAGAGAAAGAATACTCTCGTCCTTTCAAACCAACATCTCTTGCCCCAAAATCATGTCAATGTCAATCAACTACTCAATAAAATTCAATAACTGATGCTATTCAAAAACAGCAGCAATCATAGAATAGATAATGTCCCTCCCTATGTGAAATGAAGGAGGGTGTCGAGTGACAGCATTTTGGTTCTCGTGAGGGAAGAGATGTATTATATTAGTTTTATCACTATTCATTTACAGATTGTTACATTTGGTTAATAGTAACCATCAGTGTATGAATTGTGATAAAACTAATAAAATACATTTCGGCCTATTGAATGAACTATATTTTAGAAATTTTGCAAGGCAGCCTGCCAGTTACTGATAATGCTCAATAGGCTGAAACAGCTGTCTACTGGTAATAGTTCGTATTGACTTTATGTGAATTAGCTTCAGTTTTTATCATTTACTCTTTACTCTCTCCTATACTATTCAAAATTGTTAGAATGTTTTCATTTAGAAATTCTTGAAACTTACGTAAGTCTACCACAAACCAACACCCTATTTTTTGTTCGTGACATTTGAGAATCAAAGGGGACTTCATGGAATTGGTTAATAGAATTTGCAGCTCCTGACAGTAATCCGGTGCCCAACGAACACATTGCGAATGTGGTCCATTCAAAAGGAGCTGGAGCAACAGCATATCCAGCCATTGAAGTCACCACTACAAGGGCTGAAAAATGACAAGAAATGTAGAAAACAGGTTCAGATCTGTACATCTGCACATGATAAATCTATTCAGAATTAGTTTCCTCTGTTGAAGTAGATTTGTATGGAAATCCTGAAAAGTAACTTCAACATTTGTTATCACCTTTGCTCAATATAAAAATATATAACACATGTATAATAGTTTCACTTGAATTGTTCAAAGTTTCAGTGAACTAACTACAGAAATATTCGAAAAAATCAAAACTTCCACCAGTAAATAGAGTACATACTTGTAAGACGTATTTTTGACAATTTCATATAATGTCGAAGATAATTTGAACGATCAGTTGAAGGTGTTGGTCGCCATTCTGGTGCTTTCTTAGGTTTCTGTGGTAGGCAAGTGATTTTCTCATTTTCTGGAGAAAAATTTGTTGGGTTAAGAGGTGAAATTTGCCTGTTTACGGGAACAGAACAGCAAGTAACTGGTATGGGGATATTAAGGCATGTCTGAAAATGAAGACAAACGTTTACAAATTTGAATAGGTTCAGACAGAAACATATTTCCATTTACCTTACACAATGGGTTGAAAATCAAGATAGACCCAGTTTTAGTTAACTTTGATCGCAAGGTACTTATCTGATACATATTAATTTGAAAAAGGCTAAATTTCACATGTTGTAACTGAATACAAAATAATAAGTACTTCAATAAAACTTAGTTGGAAGAGAAACCCTATTTTGGTCTGTTTTTTGTTTCCTAACCAACAAAACAACGTTCGAATTTGCGATATTACAAAATGTACTAAAACCACAGATTAAGTACTAAAACTAAAACACCAAATATAATTGTACTAAATCCAAGAAAATTGTAATAGAATTTTTTGAAATTTCTTAGGATCAAAATAGTGGGCGCTCGTTGTTTTTTGTTCACGTTACTTCTTCCTTTTTTGGAATTTTTGGCAGTCAAGAAGTAGAGAGAAGAAAATTGCAACAGTTGCATCTTAGTACTCGTGATAAGGAGGGAAAAAATTGTAACATCCCAGTTGCTTACATTTTGACAACTTTATTGAATCAAACAAAGAAGTTTGTTGAAGTTTGGTATTTGAATCAGCTCTTTACTTCACTATAACCTAACCTAACGCATTTTACACAATTCACATGAATTTCGCTTTCAAGGTCGAAAATTCGAAAGTCGCAAAATTATAAATCCAATTTTAAACTCAAAATTATCAGTGGACCTTTCCACGCTTCGGTACAACTGTTGTGTGAATATAATGTACAGTTTGTCAAATTTAGAGATGCTTTCTGGCGTTAAATCGTATTCGAGCCTGTATTCAAAAACCATTCGTAGTGACGTCATTAATAATAAGTTTCATCAGAATGGCGTAGAGGCACCGCTGTTAGAGCGCCTCGAGGATTTTCCTGTACTGCTTGTGTTTTGTACTTAAAAAAATACGTTTTAACTCATGGGTATGTGACGTCATCGTTGCAACGCCAGAATGGATGTATTTGAATCACAGACGAATACGTTTTGAATACATAAGCGCCAGAAAACGCCTTAGGAGAGACTTGAGAATCTTTCTCTCTCTCACTCTCAATGTCTTCTAACGAAACAGATCTAGTGGGCAGGACCATAATGGAATTAAGCAATGTTGCCAATGCTGGTGATTTATAATCAGATTCGGTGATTTTCATATAAATGTGATTTGTTATTTTTCATATTTCTGTGATATTTTGTTTTTTATGACGAATTTGAAATTGAGAGAGAAGAAAAACGCTGCGCTTGTCGCTCACATAGCCCGATAACTAAAAACAACAACTTCACATTCTTACCATAGACATGAGGCATAAATTCACACACCACATAACTCATACCTCTTGTATAGCATATGATTATTTGAATGCTGAACCTAATCTATTTTCTTTTGAATCTTTATAAATTATAAAAATATCAAAATGCAAAATAAGGAAAATGAATTGAAGACGATGAAATCCATGAATAATGATGATTTTTTAGCTAGCAAGTCTAGCTAACGAATTAATGATGTATTTTTTGTTGAAGTTGTACATTCTCCAGTTGATACAGATTCATCAGATATAGATACAAATACAATCCCTGATTTAATTTTTCATTTATTACGTAAGTATGAGTATTTATTTTAATATATTTTCTGTTCCAAAAATAGTATTTAGTTTTGGTCACAACTTCCTATTCAATTTTCATTCAATAGGCAGAATTTCTGAAATCTGGTGATATTTTTTCAAATCTGGAGATTTTTACTTCATATATTTGGTGATTTTAAACAACTGGAATTCAATTCCCATTGGTCCCTCTTTCCCATTGGTCCCTCTCAAGGCCAATGATCAGCCAAAAGGGTAGGGGAGCTGGTCTCCAAACCTGAATGAAATTAGGATGACTCGTCAGCTACAGGTGGGTGACACTGAGTAAGAATAACATTTTGAGTATTGGACGTTTGATGCAGAACAGTTCGTTCAATTCCATAGATCTGTTTTCCGTTCCAGTACAGTTAATTTGTTTGCTCATATTTCTCATGTCGGTATCTTCATCGTCAATTAACCCACAACAAATAGATATTTGTACACACAAGTATAATCCGTAGTCGCTCACCTCATCGGACAGGAATAACTCCCGTCGTCATGGAGACCGCTACCCTTACACAATCACCCTCAAGATTTATACATTCTCGACGGATTGCGTGCCGGAGGGGCGAGAAATTTCAAGACAATCGGACGGCCGGCCGAGACATGCTAAGACTGAACAAAATACGAATATCAGAGTTTACGCTCTATTTTCTGGTCGTGTGGTTTCGTGCTATTATGTTTCTCTTGAGATACATAATAGTGTTATAGGGCCGCCTGAAATAACAACTGGGGGCATTTTCAGTTGGATTGTATTTTCTGTTGATAAAATTATTGGATAAGTTCAAATAATATTTATTGAAAATATATCTATAGACTCCCCAGTCCCCAGTCTTCATGTGTGCTTATCATGTTCTAATATACAGGTTGATTCACGTTGGATGGCACATGAGACGTTTCTGGTGAAACAGAAACCGGATAACTTTGAAAATTCAATGGAGAGCATAAAATATATATTAATTTCAATTTTTTTCTTAGGAAATCATGACTTCTGAAAATGCTGATATCTTTGAGTTTAGGAATACTATGGTACCAAAATTTGGTTTGAAGTTATGTGTTACTTGGAGACATTCCACGATTTAGAGTAATCCCCGTTACTTCATTAGAGGGTGGTAAAAAAATACACTTTTTTCGTTTGCTTGAGAAGTGACTGAAAGTTGATTATTTCAAATAGAATACCCTATGTATTATTACAAATCCAGAGAGCTGTTGTATATTATGCATATACCTAACTAGTTAAGTTTCGGACTCATGAGCATTTATTTGTGAAAATGTTTTTTCAGAATGGTATTTCCATTCGGTATTTTGTAAACATACCATGATTCATAATCACTATGTGACAGTAACATTGACATTTTCGTTGCTTCAGAAGTTTAAAATATCATCAAATTGATGCAGAAAAACCATTCAAGCGATGTTCTCATAAATTCGTTTATTAGTTGAGGACAGTGTGAGAAAATTATCAGCAGGTCATGCAGAAACGAAAGATATTCAAATCTACCGCAAATGAACCTCAAAAATCAAAGTTGCTACTACTTTCTAATTATTGCAGATAGTTCATTTCCTGAATTTGTTAAACTTTTTTTGAACACATTGTATTTTCTCTAACAAGAATTGTCAAGTTACTGCCATTGATATATGATTGATAAGTCAATTGTATTAAACTTTTTTTTAATATATTCGAGTTTGTTGAGTATTTTCATAGTTTCCGATCCATATTTCGTCCTTTACACGACGTATTCAGTCACCGGGAATTTCGAATATTTAATATTTGGCGACTGTGACAGGACACCGACTATGGAGACGGTAGTGAAAGTACTAGCATTGCAGCGAAGAACATTCTAGCAGTTTTTCAATGATTTTTTGAACTTGTTCGGCCAAGAAAACACTGACAAGATTGCCATATTCAGTAAAATTAATATTCTGGAGCAGAAAATCCAGGCCCTGATGAATTTGCATAGACAGATGGTGGATTTTTCATCAGACGACGAAGATGATTTGAACAAAGAAATACCTATGGCTGATGAATACCCTGACAAGTATTTTAAAGGCAAACTTTTACCTGAAAATCTTCCAAACCAAAACATTATTGCTCTTTCTTAATGCTTTAGTGAAACGAAGAAAAAACTCAAACTACCGAAAATTCAATTAAGGAAGTTTGTTGGTGAGATCAAAGAATGGTTTCCCTTCTGGAGTCAATTCCAGAGGGTGAATGATGATGAAGACATTGCACCAGAGGACAAATTTCAGTATCTGATCCAAGCATCGATACCTAATTCAAAAGCTCGTCAACTCATAGATAGTTACCCTCCCAGTGCAGAAAATTACCCAAAAGTAATTGAAAGCCTAAAGAAAAGATTTGGAAAGAAAGATTTTCTTGTAGAATTCTACGTGAGTGAGTTTTTGAAACTAATACTGAACAATTTGTCGACTCAAAATAACCTAAGCATTCTTTACAACAAAATGGAATCCCAGTTCCGTGCTTTGGAGACCCTCGATGTAACTTCAAATACTAGTGCAGCTATATTATATCCTTTAGTGGAGCCTTGTCTCCCGAAAGACCGCATACGAGTATGGCAACCAAGCAGTCTTTACAACAGTGACTCTACACTCAAAGATCGCCTAGACAAGTTGATGAATTTTCTCAGGAAAAAAGTCAAGAACGATGAAAGAATAACTTTGGCTACATCTGGATTCGGCATTCAAGATAAATTCAAGAAGAAATATGATTCCCAAAAACATCATTCTTTTCTACCAACCGCAACTGGATTGATGAATAGCAAACTACACAAAAAATGTAATTTCTATAGTGGAAATCATCCAAGCAAACTCTGCACTGAAGCAAAAAAGTAGGCATTATTTGACCGCAAGAAGAAACTTCTTGGAAAAGCCTGCTGTTATATCTGCTTGATTTATGGACATGTCGTGTGTCCATAACTTGCACTTCTTGCGGTGGCAAACATCATGCCATCATGTGTCCCAAGTCCGAAGATTCAGATTCAAAAGCAAGTGTTATGAGTACGAGCGTAAAAAACAGTCTATCAAACAGTTCATATTCCGAAGTTTTTCTACAGATATTAGTCGTCAATTTGAATGGATTCGACAAATCCAGAACAGCTCGAATAATTTTTGATACCGGTTCTCAAAAATCATACATCACGAAATCTGC
>WOGQ01000648.1:0-17470 GCA_015342025.1 Leptinotarsa tumamoca | reverse complement strand
AATATAAGGAATATGAACATGAACCCATTTTCTCTGGGTAAGTATAGTAAGGCAAATGATCGCATTTCATGCATTCGAGAGATCAATTAATGGATGTATAGAAATTCTATCTGTTTCCGAAATGAAACATTTGACATCTTTAATGAATGAAATAGTTGTCGGTGCAAATTAAATAATAATATCCGTGCAGCCGAGACTAGTACTTGGTAATTCATCTTGCTACTACTACATCATCAGATATACTAATTCAAAACTATTATATAATAGTCAAAGATCAAAGAAAAATGTTCCCTGAAGGAATGATCCTGCGCAAATGAGACAAAAAAAGAGAAAATCCTATGAAGAAGAAATAAGCAAAATATTTGATATATTTATTATATGACCAGAATATTAAATTTGTTTTTTCCCAACAACTCGAATGATCTAGGAAATATTTTTTCAATTGTTAGTCTTCCCGTTGATGCCTACCTACAATTCCCCATGCCTCTCTGATTATGCCTGTTGGATTCAGATTTATTTGACGCCTCTTCTACCTTACCGAATCCGTATAAAAAGTTCCCTGTCCTAGAAACGATATAAAACCAGTAAAGCTGATAATAAATTCAAAAACCCATATCGTAAATTTGACTCAGAAACATAAAATATACAATTCCAACCCGTACTTAACTTGTGAATGGAATTTTCGGGTTCAGCATGTCGTTATTATCGTTTCTAAGTGACATTTGAACACCTTTTCTCCGATGAAGACATTTCTGTTTTTGTTGGGATGGCAGCATTATGTTCGGATGCGAGGTGATTCATGACTTCTCGACGAACAGTTGAAAATATAATTAGGAATAAATTTTGATCGCACAGGATGTTCCATGTCAAAGTTGAGTTTTACACTTTATTACATTTTTTGTGTTGAAAAAATTTCGATATAGGGTGAACCACTGAAAACTATGAGGTTGATTTCTCATAGTTGACGTTAAATAAATTTGAATTGTAAGGAGAAGATATGTCAAGCATATTTACTTTCACCCTCTTGGCAGGGTGTATTCCAACCCGTGAATGAAATTGACGGACAGGTGATACCTCATTTGAAAGGCCATTGATTTGATGCTGTAGATATCGTTTATTGTGATGTATTCATCTTAAATATTTTGTTGCTACAGTTTTTCATTTTGTTTTATATGTCTAATATGTGTACTTAGTAGTTTTCAAAATGAATTATATTTTTAGCACAAGAAAACCGCTTTTCAAGCCATGAAAGAAAATTCAATCAAATTTGAAATGTTGGTGAGAAAACAGTTCTGTTTCTAAAAATAATTAATTCTGATACCCAACCCCCAACCAACCTTTCTGGTTGTGAAGAAATCCTGGCAGTAAACGATTGTTATGTATTCTTCAACTTTTGAAACTATTTGGACATTGTTTAGTCAACACGTTCATCAAGAATAGATATACTTGTTCGTATACTTGGATTTCGATCTAAAAAAAAATAAAAGCAGTTATTTCTATCTTCCGTTGAAAATAGAAGTAATAAATTATATTTATTTCGGTTTTTGACATTCTTGACATCCGCTCTTACAGTGACATACATTATCAAACCTAGTGACTCTTAAAATGAGAACTAGTCAAGGTTTTAACAAGTTTGGGCACCTAGTATTCGTCAGTATTTGAATATGATCTTTTCTATAGATGGATCGGTAGAAGAGTATTAATGAAGTCGCCTGCAAAGTCACCCGATTTTAATATATTAGAATTTTCGTGGGTTGTCTCATTTATTCCAATCCATAACACTCCATCGGCATCTCTAGATGATTCACCCTGACTTATTATCGCTGAATGTCAGAAAATTACACCGGAAATGTTTCAGAACATGCAGAACCGTTTCAAAAAAAGATTTTATAAGTATATGGAAGAACGGGAATGCCATGTTGAGCAGTCGTTGAAGTAGAAAGTGTTAGTAAATTTATTTTTGAATGCTATTTGTGCATTGTGTAAAAAAATTACCCAATCTGAATGATCTTACTTGTGTGCGGTTTAGGACAGGTATCCAAATTTCATGTGTTGTTAATGCCTTCTTTATCTCGATTGAAATTGTCTTCGTGTTTATCAATTTATTTCGCCTCTCTGTGTAATATTCTTGGATAGTAATTTGGGGTTTTGTCCAGTACTTGTGTACTGGGCTTCCATTGAAAGAGATAACATGTGCGCCTTCTTTGAGTACATTTTCGGCTACAACTGATTTGTAAGTCTGCTCGAGGCGATAATTTCTATTGTGTTCAGTCCAATATATGCCGACCTCTAACTACAAGGAATCTGGTATAACCATGGTGTTGTTAAATGCTCTTTGGATTCCTCGACGGATTTCTCTATCTGGATGATATCTGTTATTGGATCAGAGTCGAAATAAAATTTCAATATCATCTATGACATTATCCTTATTTTGACGCTAGAGTTGACTACTAAACTTTGACCAACCGAAGTCATATTCCTATGAAGTGGACTATTCATTCACGAATAATAGGTGGAATTATGACTGATAGAAATGTTATTGACATTAATGAGTTAGGTAGAACAATTGAAGAAAATACTCATTAAGATTTTCGTTACATCAAATTCGAAATTCAATTTAGATTCGAGATTTTGATCTCACCAGAGTATGATTCCAATGGAAATTCTTATACTATCGCCAACAGTTATTGGGACATAGAAACGACCAACATAATACAGAATCACTCAAATTTGTGATTCTGTATCTGGAACGAGGTTTTCCATTCTAGAGATTAATTAGAAATATCGAGAATCTATGATCTAACAATATGTTAATAAAAATTCCCTACAAAATTTCCGCTTGGAGCCATCAAAATTTAGAACATTTAGTTTTTGAATTTGAAAAACTTCCAATTCTCAAATATTTTGAATGCTAGCCTGATGATATACAATCACAATTTGAATAAATGAACCATCAGTTTGTTGATATCATATCCTATAATATTTCTTGTGGAATTTTCTTCATAGCGGACATCCACGTAAGATTCAAGGAAAAATATCTTTTTATATCATGGCAATCTCATTTTGTCTCTATCAGTGTATATGCATAAGATACCCAATTCGACTCCTACTCAATTCTTAAAATTTCATATTAATCGAGAGTGGATCGAAAATTATATTTCAAAAATCCAACTTCAGAACAATTCATTCAACTAATTCATTCTCTAATCGTCTACTTTATAAATATCTGTAATATTGAAATTAAATCATCTTTCGTCTGTTCACAAGCGATCATTGCCTAACTGAATTTTTTTATTCATCCCCAATGTATCATCCGTTCAACTTATGAAACAACATCTTGCCTTTGATAATATCATTATTCTCTCCGTCACAGTTATTTTGCTGGTTGCTAATTCACAAATTATGTTCAGCCATAAACTACAGAGAATTCATACCAGAGGAAATGTTGAAATGATCCGTATATCCTGAATGAAGTAGGTGAAATTGAATAATTCACCTTGAAATTGGATCATAAAATTCTGTAATATTTTTCTTTGTCTTGATGAAAAACCACATCGTTACGGTTATTAGCAACTGCTTTATTGTTTGCGTTTGTTCGATGTTAAGTTTTTCATGACACATAAAAGAATATTTCTGTTTTTGTCTAGAGGTTTATTAATGTTTTACTGATATATTATTGCCATCACAAATGAAGACTAGAGAATATTCAGTAGACCAGTAAAGTCTACTTACTTAGATATCAAATTCTATAGTGGATGTGTTTCATTTCTCATTCTTTTACAATTTATCTTCAACTGAAACAAGTTTGGACTTTTGAGCGTTGTCGATCTTCTGGAGACGACAATTGTATAAGTTTTCAATGAACATATTTGTTTATTTTCTGTTTACTCTACGATGATCAGTTCAACAAAGGCTTTCCAAATTTCAATTTCATTAG
Source organism: Leptinotarsa tumamoca (assembly GCA_015342025.1). Taxonomy (NCBI): domain Eukaryota; kingdom Metazoa; phylum Arthropoda; class Insecta; order Coleoptera; family Chrysomelidae; genus Leptinotarsa; species Leptinotarsa tumamoca. Next base: position 13,533 of record WOGQ01000648.1, on the reverse strand, counting down.
CAGTGGTAATTAATTACTTTACCATCATGATACTTCAATTATATCAATACAAATTATCCTTCATTCTCATGTGTCTCATCCTCTTGTGGAATTTTCCTAGTTGAAATAACACATATGCATGGAAACTAAGAGTCACAAATATAAGCTTGCAAATTTTGGTTCAAAGATGCCGAATGAAACCATTCATAATTATGGTTTCAAAATAATTCCGTTCTACGACCTCAATCAATGTAGATATAATCAAATCAATAAATTCCTGAAAAAATTATTGGTTTAATTTACAGGAACCATGTCGTATGGGGTGTTCCACTCTGTACATTGATACTTTTTATCTATTCTGAAATCAAAATTAATAGTTGTGAAAATAATTTCATTCGAGTGAATTTAGTCAAAGTTCACAATCATTGGTAATAAGTCATTGCGACACTGGGACGAAAATGAAAAGCATATAATGCTTCGTTGCCAGTGCTTAAGAAAGAAAGAAAAAAAGAAAGAAATTTATTCATTCATGGACCAAATACATGGTATCGAACATGTCAACTTATAAATATGTAAACAAACAAACATGTAAATATACATTCAATATATATAAACATAGGACCGTAAAATACAGATTTATATACAAATATGTATAAATAAAAATGTAAAAACGTATAGATGTACAAGTGTAAAAATGTAAAATTAAAATATAAAAGAATAAGATTATTTACACACAGATATCCACAAAAAACTCAATCAGCGATATAATCTTGTAACGTATAATAAGATTCAGCCAATAAGAAATCTTTCAGTGATTTTTTCAATTCGAGAGTATTACAGGCCTTCATTAGATTAGGTAGTAGCACATCAAACTACCTGAGTCAATATAAACGGGCTTTACGCAATTCACCTAGGCCATCAGGTACAGGTATTAGCACACCAACCCACCTGAATCAGCATTAATACGCTCAACACAGCCATAATATCCAGTCATCTGAGACTACTCAGGATTTATTTACCTCTGATGAAGCTAGCCACTCGCGCCAGCGAAACGTCAGGAAAAAAATCCGAAAATCGACGGTTTTCAAACCTGAAAGAGAGTGACACTGAAAACTTGGGCCGCGAAATCCCTAATCATTATGTCAAATGTCCCCTTCAAGAATAAATGTAACAGAAGAGAACCTGATTGAAATTGCATTACTTAGCTTTTTCTTCTTCGAGATCCCCTTCTGCTCACTTGAAAAAAATCATTGAATTGGAAATTTTTCACTCCACTTATTCATTTTCCAATTACACCTAATCAGATGAAACATTCATGTGAGACCTACAAATCAAAAAAGTTGCTTCATTTGCAAACTTCACTGTTCATACAGTTTTTTTTCCTAGGGTTCCATCACAATATCAGAACTGAATTGTACTGATTTTGGCTTATTGAAAGTAGAATAGACAGAAGCAAAAGCTTCAGAGTAGTTACAGCAATCATTGTATTTAGAACACGCAAGATTTCGACTCACTCAAGTAAAAGAATTTTCTTCATGTCACTGTCAGTTTTGTTCACAATCTTATATGTCAGTGCTCCGAATATTCAAATCATCTCATTTCATTCTCCTCTTCATTCATGTCAGACAAAGTCGAAGACAGAACTGAAGAAAAATCCTCTAGTAATAAATGTGCAAATCCCCAATCAAAGTCTTCCTCTGAAATCGAAATCGAAAATGGAGTCGGGAATGCTGCCACTACTTCCAAACAAACTGAAGTTAATACCAAAACTTATCCAGCCCATTCCGATACTCCCAGGAACATTGGAGAAATGGTGGAGAAGAAGGAACTTGGAGAATTCGAGGGCTTCGATGAGCCAGAAAAGGAATACTTTGTTCCAATCCATGCTTCTCAAACGAACTCCATCAACACTGAATACGCTGCAGAAGTCAAAGAACCACCAGGTTTTGTACCTACAGAGTTTGAAATAAAAAACGCCCTCAATGTAAAACAGAGGGAGTTTGGTGTGATTAATATCAAACCAAGAGTTTCAAAAGATGATATGAATGAGGTGAATGAGTTTCCCAACGTTGCCTCTAAAATTTCCGCACTACATGAAGTCAACGAACCACCAAACATGGCTCTCAAGGAGTGCAAGGTCAAAGAGATTCTAAACGGAATTTTAGATTGCAAAGTGCTCCGTACATCTTCAACTCAAGACTTGTCGGCTGTTAACAAATCTTCCAAAGCGAACGCAAGTGAAGAAATCCCGGAAAACTGCCCTGATACTAGTTCTCAGTGTTCCCATGTTCAAACTTCCAAATTGGTAACTGTGAAGGAAATTCTAGGGGAAATATTAGACTACAGCATTTTCAAAAAAAGTTTACCTGCCCATGAGGAACGAAGACCAGCTTGTGAATTTGCTGAAGCAACATCTTCGAGGGGGGCGAGCAACTGTGAAATATGTCGATCTGAAGCGAATGTCGAATCCAGACGGTACCAAATATTCAGAACAAGTGGACCGCTTGGAATCATCAACTCTTCCAACGCCATGCACAGTGAAAGTTTTATCAGCAGTCGGGTTTCTAAGAAATCCCTCAATCGAATGCTTCCTTCCTATTCGGCGGTACTGAGATTAGGTCCGAAACGTAGCGTGAAATCCATCGAATCTTTCATTCCCAGGCTTCCTCCACCATCTTATGCTGAAGTGGAAGGTCTGTGGGAGGATTCCCCTACTTTAATATCGTCCGATTCGGTGGTGTTCGGTCCCGATCCAGTTTACATGGTATGCCCGGCGTGCAGGACCGTAGTGGTGACAGATGTTGAGAGGGAGAGATCCAACGTAACTCACTTGGTGGCTCTAGTGTTGTGTGTATTTTTATGCTGGCCATGTTGTCTGCTACCGTATTGTCTGAAGTCGTGCAATTATTCGTATCATAGTTGTCCGAACTGTAGGCATTACTTTGGTGTGTACAATCCTTTCTGAAGAAATATAATCGCTGATCGAGAGACTTTTCATTTATTTATCAGAGTAGATATCGTTATGAAACAAAATCACTCATATACCCAAAAAGTTAGAGAGAAATGAAGACAACAGTCTCACACTGTTTACTGATGTCATAATAATCATTGAAAATATTACCCACTAAAACTCATAACCTCACTTACACCACTTATGAGTGAGAATCTTCCAAATAAAGGATAGAAGCGATCCATTTCAAAAAAGGTAACTTTATACAAAGATATGTAGATCATGTGTATGTTTCAAAGATGTTAAAGTGATACATAATAATGTTATATGTCAAAAAATTGTATATTGGTGTAATGTATATTTGATATGACATATGCTCATTCTATATATCACAAAAATATTCTGGTGATGCATTGTTGAAACATCAATTCATTGTTGCAGAGGTCATATTCTAGTTATATACACTAACAAATATTTAGAAACCAGCAGTGTTTTCCGGATGTATGGAAAAATCTACTGTTTGGAAAAAAAAGTTTGGCTTTCTACTACTCCATCTTGATACAAAAAAATATGGGAATCGTACAAAGTAATAAAAAAAGCAATCGATTTCAAAAATTAACCCGATACAAAAATTTGTAGATCATGCAGAGAAGTAACTTTCAGACACAAAATGGAAGAAAAATCCCTTTCGAAACAGTCATTTTCATATACATATTGAATTACCCGAAAGAAAATCAATTTTTATATGAACGCTGAATTATACGAAAAACAATTTTCTCTATTCAGTTTGTATTTGAATTTAAATCTATTGTGTTTCCTGTTAACATAATTTTTAACCCTATGACACACAATGATCAAGTCTCATCAATATGGTACCGACAATTTAGAAAATTGTATAGAAAGGGGCATATGGTGATAGTACCATCCTCTATGAATATTCCCACCTTCCTCACGGTTTGCTATTCTCACGAAACATAATCTGCTGACAGCGCTTTTCCAAGACATCTTTTTCTGTTTATAACCCTTGCTGAAGAAGATCGTGTCGACTTGTACTTTTATAAAATAAATATTTTTCGGAATGACAATTTTCCGTTTTAAGTAATAAACTCAAATGAAAAAGAGTAAAGGTTTTAATCTAGATCCCTTCAGTACTCCACAAACAGTATTTTTTAATGAACTTTCATTATTTATCATAGATACACAACTCAGTTTATTTTGGCTTTTCAGCGTAAAACATCTTACAAATAAGAATATCTGAAAACATCGCTGATTAATTTTGACTCCCATTTCAGTATTCTATGAACACTACGTAGCATACAGGCTCTTCACTAAATCACTAAATTATCCCAGCCGATACGCTGCCCGTTAAATGTTCGAATTATACAGCTTATGTTCGTGTATATTGCTCTGGATCACATACACAATTCATGGGTTATGCAGTTAAGCCCACGTAAGTACTCTATTATTTATTTATCCGTATTGATTTGGTGCTAAGGACAACCATCTTCATCACATAACGTTGGGGGTTTGCCACGAAATATGATCGATAAATCCCTTCGCTTGGAAAACAGAAAGTATACGGGAATGTTTTTATTGTTATGATGGAAAGGTTATTCTACGATGAGTGGTTTTTATAATTGGCCAAACGACCTCTAGAAGACGCTATTGTGACGTCACAATATTAGTAAAACTTCCGGCACGTCCTGGTTTTACAAGAGTCCAATTTATACTTCAAATATGGTTCCAAGTCTACAGCTTATAGATTCGATTACAATAATTAACATATGCGATAGCTTTTGTCCGCGTGAACAACTAAATAATAGCTAATTCATCGACCTTATTCTCGATTCTGTGGGTATATTTGAATACAAAGTAGCTCATCCTACTATTGAGTAATGTAGCTTCCCAGTAGTGAACGAATTATTTATATTCGTTCAATAGTTTCACACCTCATCAATTACAGCTGAAGACGCCAACTTGATTAGTGAGTATTGCAGCTCCAGTGATTAGATAAGGTACTTGTTTTGGATCTATCCTACGCCAGATTTCACATTTCGTTATGGCCGATGAGAGAAATTCTTCCACTGTTTGAGGATCAGATCAACCATTTGAAACAATTAAAACATGTGTCTTCACTTCCTGATGTGCTAATTCGCTCGTAACTATGGTTGCTGTCTTTAGACGATTTCTGAGAGAACCTAAAAAATAATGGAACTTCTCGCGACAGTTATAATTGGTCTCCAGTATTTTGAAGAGGGGAATTTTTGACAGCTGTTAAGGCAAGATGCATAGAACTACCGTGACATAATCACATGTAAAATATTTTGACGAAAACACACGATCAACACTACTCTTGATGCTTCATGAAATAAACGTACTTTGGCATTCAATTAACAGAGTTGCTAAGCCAATGTTCACCTCTGGAAATCATTCTTGTGTCATCATCAACATCTGTACAAAGTTGGGTCAATCTCATTTCTCGCATCGATAGATTTTGAAAAATCATAAGCGGTTTCTATGCAACTTCGATCAGATCAATAAATTGAAGCAGTGACATTGAGACAGTGACAAATAGAAAGTTTTAGATAGTAAAAGATGAGTGATACGTTCAAAAAAATGAATTCTTGTTGTTGTAAGTATCTAATGAAGTTAAAAATCGTTATGCGGTGTTTATTCTTGTGTTATGTGGCGCTGAAAATGACAAAACAAACATTTTATTGTTTAAATCTATGTTGTGTAGGGAAAACACTGAAAACACCGATTGACTGTCATGGAATGAAAAAAAATTAGATTGCATGAAAATCTCAAAGTCAAGTTATAATTTAGAAATCGTCAGAAGAGGGAATTTTTATGATAGGTCAATTTTTTATAACTTGTATTCCTTGACTACGTATAATAATGAAATGAAAATAAATCACTTCTTGCTTATGGCTTGTTTTATTGCATTTCATTACGGCCTTCAGACTTTAGATTTATCTATACATAATTTTCTGTCTTGAAAATTTTCCGCAATCACAGATTTGTTTTTTTTCGATAGTTAGGTCGAGAATTCCGACATGAAAACTTTTGAATTTCGAGTTGAAATTCCCAAAGTACATTAAAGAAAGTAACTTCGAAAATTTTCTCCTTTAAACCATGGATGCACGGTTCCAAATGTTATGTTTAGTTAGACAGTCTGACAGTCCTAGAAATACATGGTGCAAATCTATTTTTGGTAAGTTTCATGGTATTCTACATGTGTATCAATGGCATTTCCAATTATTGTAGGTAATGAGCTTCTCATGGAATATATTCTATTTTCGATGTGTATACAGTACCATAAATATTTTTCTTCTGTCAAATCTACCAATTTCTGAAATAAGCGTTCTGTCATCTATCAGTTCTGTGTTTGTGTTCTGTGAAAGGGATCCATTTTAGAAACTTGTTTACAGAACACGTTTTGTGGTTTATTTTCATTAATGTTTCACTCCTATTGAATTTAAATTGCGGATGAAAATGAATAATAATATTGGATTCAACAACAAAGCTTGGGGAAGAACCAATTCTTCTCCCAACATGATGAATCAAGGCTCTATCCAACCACAACTGATGAATCAAGGCCCCTTGGGTAATATGGGAACGGGAATGGTTCAGTTCCCATCAAACCAGCAGGTTTTTCAAAACGCAATGGGATTACAACAACAGAATCTGGGTTTGGGATTGCAACAAATGGCTAATAATGCAATGAATGCGGCCGCCTCTTTGAATCCACAAATTGCCAATAATCCGATATTTCAGCAAGTCAGTTACCCTAACACTAGAGGTTTGAACCCTACCGCATTCCAGACAAATTTGTCCCTACCTAACTCCCAAAGCAACTCTGGATCTGGCCCAAAACAAAGAGTATTTACAGGAAAAGTAACCCAAGTGCATGACAATTTTGGGCTAGTAGATGAAGAAGTAATCTTTCAAACATCGGTTTGTGTTAAAGGTTCTCATCCTATCGTCGGTGATAGGGTATTGGTCGAAGCATCTCACACACCCAACATGCACTTCAAGTGGAATGCGACCCGTATTCAAGTGTTGACGATGTCAAATTCTCGACATTCGAAAAATTATGGGAACTCTAGTAATAATAACTACAATTCAGTTCCTCCACCTGATGTAAGAGGTGGTGGTAGAAAAGGTGGAAGGGTTAGGGAGCGCTCTCGAGATAGAGACAGAGATGATGATGAGTCTGATAGGAAGAGAAGAAGGGAAGAGAGAATGAGGGAAAGGGAAAAGGAAGATAAGAAGTCTCCTGTAAGGAAGCGAACCCGTTCGAGATCACGTTCTCCGAAGAATAGAAGGAGGGCAAGGATTGTTCCAAGATATACTGTTCAGGTCCCAAAAATTTCACTGGATCTGTAAGTATGATTTTGTCTATACTATTCATTTCAAGATAAAGTAGTGGATTCAAAAAATTTCTGATATCTGATTAACCCTTTCACTGACGTAAAAGTTTAGTAGGGTAGGTATTCTGGAGATTTTCAATTTTGAACATAGGATAAAAAAGATAAATTTCGTGTAATTTCTACCGAGTTTAGTCTTTCGAAACATGTTCAGGCAATGAAAGTCTGAAATCTGACATTCACATTGTCAATCACTTTTGAAGCTGTTCAAACTGTGAAAAGCATTGCTTCTGATAGAAGTCTTTGTCTTTTTCTTCAATTCGATTACATCCAAGTGATCCCTTTACTACTTACTTTTGAGATAACTGAGAAAGTAAATGTATCAATATTTTCATTATTTCAGATCTGAAGGAGACGTTTTGGAAGTTCGTAGAAGATACACGAATTTATATGTGCCCTCTGATTTCTTCAATACCAGAATTCGCTGGGTGGACTCTTTTCCCCCAGACAAACCTTTTGCTTTAACGAAGCCTTGCTCTTTCCACGTTATGAACAAAGAAATAGACCCCATTATTGAGAACACTGCCGTTCTTGAACCACCGGATGCGGACTACCTCTTCTCGGCAAAAGTTATGCTGATGAGTGTGCCTGGTATTGATGAGATTTACCAGAAATGCTGCACACTGGCGGAGGTGAATGAAGATAAAGATTTTCTTCATCCCAATAAACTTATCATGCATCCAAGTAGGCTAATAAATTTCTTGGTGGGACTACGTGGTAAAAATGAAACGATGGCGATCGGAGGGGCTTGGAGCCCGTCTCTTGATGGGGAGAACCCAGACAGAGATCCTTCAGTTTTGATCAAAACTGCTATAAGAACTTGCAAGGCATTGACTGGGATTGACCTGTCGAATTGTACAAGATGGTGAGTACTGGAAATATCATTTTATTTCAGATATTAATTTGATTGTGGGTTGTTAGGAATTCAGGTATTTTATGTAGGTTATTCAGATTGGCTCGCATATCAAATGGGTAAATTATTCTGGATTGTATTATCCACTTGATCATTACCCTGACTAATTGAAGATCCGCATCCAATTTTGACAGACAGTTATTTTAATAAGTTTGTATATTTTGTTTAAGATTCAAAGGTTGTTCAAAATTCACTGGAAGTTCAGTAATATCTTGAAAAAGTGCTTGTCGATGAGTGAGAAACAAGGCATTCTTATCAGATTTTTTTTTTGTTGATAAAGCAGTGTTCCATGGCATCAATTAATTATAAACTAGTTCTCACAAAAAATTCCTGTTGTTTAATTTTCCAGTGAGAGTTACATCTAAACTGAGAATTCATCCATTGATCTGAAAAAAAATTATACACAAGTGGTTGTAAATGCAGAAATTAGAAACTGATTTGTAAACTTTTTAATAACCATTATTACAACTGTCTTTACAATCTCAAATCAAATATACAACTGTTTTTTTGGAAAATTTGAATTCTAGAGGTGAATTGGAAATGTTAGGTGGCTTTATATAGAACAAATCAAATACTGTCACTATGAATATCATTGCTTTCTATTTTGAACTGAATAGAACGTTTAATTCAAGTCATCACCAGCTACTGATATATATTACACTGAATTGGCAAGTGAACCGATTGCCTAATATCCTTGTAGCTGACAACAAAAAGTTTTGAACAGAAATAGATCTAAGGAAAATGTTCTGAACATTGACGTTCCTCAAGGGTCATGTCAGGACCCGTTTTTTTTCAATTCTCATAAATGGTTTACTAGTACGCCCTAAATCAGTGTTTATGATGACATCACAAGATTCTCAGACTAGTGCAACACACCACTAGTGGTGGAAATGAATCATTCAATAAGGCTAAATATAGCTGTTTTGTCACCTTATTACATAGGGCAGACAAGCTCCATCAAATTTCCAGGTATCAAAAAGCATCATGAAAAGCAATGGAACCTCCAAATGCACGAAAAAAAACTTTTGTTGTCCAAACAGGCACTAGACCTAATTACAGGACACATTATACAATTTTGGGATGGAAGTGTTGAATATAGCAAATATATAAATATTCATGGAATAGTTAAAAAAAAATAACAAATTTCAAGTAAGTGTTTGATGATTTGCAAACATAATACAAAGTTTTGGGATAGGAGTGATGAATATAAAAAATATACATATAACGTAAATACCTTCATTGAACAAAACTAATTTTTAATGAGTATTTGTTGCTATACAAACAGAATGATTTTATCTCTTTTTTGAACATATTTAATGGAGTTGAATAAATGTTCACTTTCTGATACAATTGATTAAATTTATAGCACATTGCAAATAAGGGATATTTGAAAAACATAATGCTTCTCGGTGTTTGTAGGTAAAAACATTGTTTAGTTCTACCACTGATTCTTGGCACATGAAACTCTAGTTGAGATAGTAGTTTTGATGAGTTAAGATTGCAAAAAAAACAAGCACTTTGTTTCATTGTCAGCAAAATATTACTGGATTTTTTTATCAGAGTGAAAATTACAGTAGATGGACATATACTTTATTCTCCAAGAAAATACAGTCTTATTGACAAAGCTTGGTAAAAAATCTGGTATGTATAGCACTTTAAAGAATAAAAGAAAAAAAACCATCCAAAAACACAAATACCCAGAGACACAATTTGGGCAAAACTAAGTTCACATATCTAATAGATAAAATAAAACAATACAAAATAAAATTTAACAAAGTTTGTAGACATAATAGTTTGTACAGTCACTTTCAAAAAAATGTAAAAAACAAATATACACAATTTTAAATCACAGCAAAGTTCCATTGTAATATTCATCAAGATTGTAGTACGCTTTTGTTGCAAGGGCATCTTCAACAAGATTTCTGAACTTTTTATAGCTTTTTTCCTGTCTAATTTCGTGAGGTATGTAATTATACAGCTTCAAAGAATACTTTGTCTGGCTTGTTTTTGGAACAGGAAGATCTATTTTATTTTCTGTTACTTGCCGGGTTATGTAATTATTTTTTTTTCTGATTGATTCGACCGTTGCTTGATGAAGATCCATAGTAATTCCATAGTGTTCCGGAGTTTCAACCATATTATGGTTTCTTCCTTTCTTTGGCAGATTCTCACAATTTTCTTACGAAAATTAATAAGTAGAAAGCCGAAACTTTTTTTTCCAACATCCTTCATATTATTCACATGAATTAGAAACAACAATGGTCCCAAAATGGATCCCTGCGGTAATATATAGTTCACAATGAGTTCGTAGAGAAATTGTCTCATAAAATCACGTGAGAGTGAGATCCTGCAGATTTGATTACACCTAATGTTAGAGATGGTCAGTCTGATGCAAATTTCATGTATTTTTACGTATTTCTTTCAGTTTAACCAGTAGAACGAAAGTCAACAGACTACAAAAGAGTGTACCAGAGATCAAAACCATCTCCCTTCGAAAAAAAACTACACCCTTTGTGAACCGTTTACAACACGTCTAGAAAAACGCCACTATTTGCATGAAAAAGCAGAATACGCCAAAACCAAATAAAACCCTTTTCTCTTTTACTGACAGTAGCACAATTTGTCAGTAGACTTTATTATTTGTCCGCATGTAACCACGCAGAAAAAAAATTAGTCACGGTAATAAACATGACCCCATCTTTTCACGACGAACATTAATTACGACAATAACGACCGATCCCGTATAATGTGTCATTCATATTTATAGAGGGTGAGTGGAATTGAGAGTGACAGCCAGCTCTCAGCCCTGAGAAAACGATACAAGGGGACGGTGACCGCAACTGTTGAGAGTAATGATACACAACAAAGAAAATTTGGCTAGAAAAATGGTCGATCTGAAAGGGAAGAAATGGGAAAAGGGTCTTGCGGTTTTTACTAGACGGCCATCGCCGGGAAAACAAAGAACGAATATAAATTACCTACAACTGACCCGACTTTCCTAGGACTTCTTTGGAAATCATTTTGAAATGAAGACTTTGAAGCTATTCACGAATTTGAATGAGGCATTTTGGGTAGTTTCTAATGGAAAAATAGTATATGAGTATAAGAAAATGAAATTGGAGCAAATATGAAGCAATAAAAAGGTCTTCTTCACATTTGGGAGGAAAACTTAACACACCAATGATTGAAGAAGAGTCGGACCAAGTAGGTACAAGAGCAATTAGCCGTGTGACACCTTCGGTCGTTGTCGCATCGCTTTTGATGTCTGCCACAGTAGCAGACGAAATGACAGGTATAGAAACCTGCAGACCACGGTTAATGTTACGTTATGTTATTGAAACAGTTTGGTAACGTTTATTGGTTGAAGCGTTAATGTTGGTTTTAGTAACATCAGTTGTTAGAAATCCTCTTTTGAGATCTTGTGTAAAAGTGTCAATGATTAGTTATTTCAAAATTCAAGAAATGATTAACAAACTTAAACGGGGCATAATAAAATACGCAAGGAATGAAATATAAAACTCAAAATTTATTAACTGATGAAAACACCCATTTTGCTTTTTATGCTTCCAAACTGTACTGAAGGTTTAAAATATCAAACTAGCTCACTAATCGTACGTGATTCAACATAAATAGTTGTACGTCATACTTTATATGATAGTTGATAGTGTTCCGTTGATTTAACATACATTGGCTCCACTTTAATATCAAAATCAACAATTGGGTTATGTTTGTTTCTAACATCTAGATTCTATATCGAAAAGGAATATCATGCCAGTTTCTACGTCTCATCAGAACACAGACCAAAGAAAGTTATACAGAGTGGACACAAAATCAACTATTATCACAATAGTAGAACAATCTCAAAAGAAATATAACGAGGCATCTGCACAATTAAACAACATTCTGTAAGCACATGTATTCCAGACTTCGTTAAAATTTCAAACATAAATTGATAATAAACCTTTCAAAAACATACTATAAACTCATTCGGTACTTTTCATCGTAAAAATGTCCGTAAATCTTCTTAGCAGCCCACACGTAAACAATGATGATGCTATAGACAGCATGATAATTTTTGGAAGTGTGAATAAAATGAGGCGGCAAACGATAATGTGAACGACACATGAATATGTATTGGAAAGAATACTCGTAAATAATAGTCGGGTTTTCGAATCTAAATGAATATTCCTCGTAAGGAAAATTGAACTTGAAAGTTTTCGACACTATACAGCTCTGAAAATCGAGTTTGCCGAGTGAATGTATTTTTGAAGTAAGTTTCTCTAGGGCTAATATTCCAATATCCTGTTAGAAATATCCAATAGCCGATGACAGCTAAGCTTGATTGGCAGCTAAAGTTATGGCCAAATTATGTCGAGGTTTACTATCAAATATTAGCTGTAGGTTACCCAAATGATGTGTAGCAATATTTTTGGTTACTTGTTACACCAGGGTTCTCAAAAGAGGGTGCCTAACAAATATTCAGAGATAATTCAAAAACTCACCTTTGTATATTTGGGGTTTGACGTGCTCTGAAAGATTTACATGAAGTCCGATAATTATTCCTCACAAAACGGACGGCAGAAATTCACAATATAATAACGAGAAAACGTGTACAAAATGGACTCTCCGCTTCCCCGTCGACGATAAAGAATACAAACTATAAAAAATCCAATTCGTTGTTTTCATGACTTATATTAGAAATAACGCTGTATACAATATTTCAAGTGCGAACTCGATCAGAACATTAAATTCAACACGCTGAAAATTCATTTGAGATACACATACGAAGTAGCGATCAGAATAAATTCGAGATAAATTATTTCAACTTGGATTGGTTTCAAACATGTCTCGGTAAAATTAATTATTCTCAGAAACTAATTGCGACTGTAGGTAAATTTTTATCATGTGATAATTTTGTAATAATTTTACTGTGGAAAGGTAGGTATATTTATTTGGTGTGACTAAAACTACTGGAATGTGGAACACAGAAAACTATACTTTACTTTTCATCGATTGCGAACAAGACGACGGAATTAAGTATTTTGATGTATCAATAATTGCTTATTAATGTATTCTATAAAACTTTTGAATTTTATGAGGGAATTACTTAAGAGCCGAATACTTAGTTTTTTTGAGTAAACGAATTTATATCTTTAGAACGGGTCATTTTTTGTATAGGGTGTAATACATAAACTCACATTAAAATAAATAAATAAAAAAAATTGAAAAAATAAAAAAAAAAAAAAAACTTAAATTTACAG
>WOGQ01000647.1:0-17475 GCA_015342025.1 Leptinotarsa tumamoca | reverse complement strand
TATACAGGGTGTTCTATTTGAAAATTAAACGTTGATAAGATTTCCGGAAAAACCGGAAGTTGAAAAAATCTCAAATAACGTCAAAAAGTGCCTCTTTGTGAGCATAATCAATATTAATAGTTCCGTAAAAATGGGTGAAAGAATAAAGAAAAAAAGGGGGGTCTACCATAAGTCTGTCTCACACGCTATATTAGGTTGTTCCAAAAGTTTTTACAGTTTTTGTGAATCTACTCCAAACTGTAATACAGTAACTGTCAAAGTAACACAAGTCGATTGATACCGTCAACATGAAATTATGTGCTCGGGATTCGATGAAGTCGGTGAAGGCCGTTTTTGCCTGGCCGGATCAGCAAAAGGTTCTACCGGTGAGAAATTTATCGAAATGCCTGAAAAGATAGTAGTAGGTTGGCGACAGATCTGGGAAGTATGGTGGGTGAGGCAGAACTTCGGCGCTCAATTTGTTTATTTTTCTGATGGTGATTTGTGAAACGTGCGGACGGGCGTTGTCATGGAGCAAGATCGGACTACTTCTGTTAGTTTTCTGGTGGGTTTTAGCCTTTGGGGAGTGCCTGGATAACTCATCCGTGTCCAACCACTGTCCTGAACGACTCCTGTTGTCGTAAACGATCCACTTTTCATCGTACGTGACGATCCGATTAATAAAAAGTATCGTTTTGGTTGCGCAAAAGGAAAGAAGAACGGACCTTGAAAAATGACAATTTCCATTGAGCGTTCAAATCGTGGGCACTCATTTTCGAGCTTGTCGACTTCTCCAATACGTTTTAAACCATAAAAAACCGTATGAAATCTGTAAATCTCGTAGGTGTTTGATTTCAATCATCCCCATAGAAAAAAGTCCGCTAGTGTCGAATCAGGGGATCTGGGTGGCTACTCTGTACAACTACTCCTTTCAATCCATCGATCCGAAAAGTGATTATCGACGAACTGCCGCACAGGTACTACGCAATGAGGAGGAGCCCCATCTTGTTGAAAAACTACTTAATTTCACAACAGAGGATCTAACAGGATGGTGTTGTTTGCATAACTTACAAATTGCTCAGCAAATTGAAATATCCTTTACCATTTATTTAATGATCCTATAATATGGTCACCATTTAATATGGAAATCATCTTCGAAGTCAAAGTCAATTCATGGATTATCTTCATTTTGTAAGGATGCAATTTGTGTCGATTCTGAATACGTTTGTACGACTCACTCCTGATGCTTGGATCAACTTACTCGAAGACTGCATATTTTTCATCAAGGCAACATAGTCTAGAACTGTAACAATAACGCATTAGTTATTGACTATTCCTCAACGGTCATGTTGTTTGTTATTATTGTTACCAGTTTCCATGAATTTATATGACAATTTATGTTCGTAGAATAAATCATTTTTCTGGTAAGCAAAACAATATCACGGCAAAAAAACTCTTAATGTAAAACTGAGCTGACATAAAATCAACAACTCAGCAGTAACTAGGTGCCGACATTTAGGACCATATTGTGTATTGTATTTAATCAAGAATATTTTCACTGTTCTTACTTCACAAGCTCTCATTTCATCATTATCATTCAATAGTGCTCGGTTTTAATATTTCCAGTAATGAAATTATGTGTTCAGGTTTACCATGTATTTTGAAATTGAAGAGAAACTCAAGAGGGTATTCTATTTTTTTCTGACATTGTTTATCGATCTATTGCTAAATATGTACCAGGCTTGTATACATAAGTGCAAAATACTTCAAATAAAATGTCATTCGATTATTTCCATATGAAATTTTTGGTATGAAGGTTGGTATTGGGAGGGAATGTGAAATATGCTCCCCTGAAACGAAAGTTTACGTGTTTCACGATTTTGTAAAGTCTCATTATCAACTAATGACCTGTTTCAATTGGAGAAGGTGATTACCATGAGTAGACAATTCTACTCATATCCTGTTGGATTTTTTAGCTACCATTTCGATACTGGAATTACCTTTTCCTTTGTTTTCATGATCTTTTATCATGATTCGGTTAAAACGTGTCATTCAATCCCAATCGACTGAATCTCTGGAATAGGAATATCACTATCAAATTATCACTATTGTGTTTATGGGATTGATCTCTCCTTTGAAACGATGGGTATTTATTGCGTATCGTCTGAGACGTCAATTATTTACTAGAACCTTTTTTTCTGAAAGCAATACCAGACGATTAGAAGGAGATTCTTCTCAGAATGCCTTTAAATCTGGATGATCTAATTTGCACATCAACAATATTTTTGACCTGTCTCTATATACAATATCAAAATGTCCGATTCAGTTTGCCATCAAAAATATATTTAGAAAACGGTTTCGGTTTATCATTTTGGACTCTTTTTGATTATCTCCTTTAAAGAATTTTAAGGGAATATAATTGTATAAGACGGAAGCTTCAATTATTCGAAAATCACCCTAATCTCTAGAATTTCTGTTTGAACTACACCCAACTACCCATCGGGCTAATGACACGTCCTTCTTATTGAGTTCTTCTTCTTGTGAAGGGTTATCTGACCAGACTGATATCGCAGTTGATAATATGCTTAATTACTGCGCCAGAAACGGCCTCGTACTAAATAGTAATAAATCTAATACCATTGTTTTCTCGCTTAGAGAAATGGACTGCAGTAGGTATATTGGTTAGAGCTAATACTAAATCTATTGTGCAGAAAAAATCGGTCAAATTCTTAGGGTTGAATATTGACTCCCAATTATCCTGGAATGATCATATTGACTCTATTTCTATTAAATTATCCAAGCATTGTTTCGTTATTTGGAATCTCAGAAATTCTGTCCCCATTAATATTTTATTAAGCTACTACTATGCCTATGTTTACTCAAGTCTAAATTATCGCTTAGTCTGCTACGGTAACGGCAGCAAATTGAATGATCTGTTGATTGTTCAAAAAAAGATACTAAGAACCATGTGTTTTAAAAAATATGGTGATTCTTGTAAGCAGTTATTTACTGAGTTACAAATTTTAACTGTGATATCCATGTATATTTTAAATTGTGTCATTTACATTAAGAATCATTACCATGAGTTTCAGCAAAGGGATACTAACCGCATAGCTGCTGGTTATACTCTCAGGCAATATTATAATCTGATAGTTCCTGTACACAAATTAACATCTGTATTGAACGGACCTCATGTTATGTCTATAAAGATATTCAATGAACTTCCAGCATTCATTAAGAAAATTTCAAATCTCATGAATTTCAAAAATAGCGTTAAAAATATTCTCTACAAAAATGCCTGTTATTCACTTGATGAATATTTTCAAACTGATCTGGCTGCTTGACATCACGATTGTTTGCTTGTTTACTATTCTACTGTTTATAATAAGTTTTTTTATTTGTTTTATATAATCATCTCCTACATCTGCTATTGATTTGATTTTTGTATGTATATTGCATATTTTATCACTTGATATTTTTCAACTCCAATCTTTACTGTGTACGTGACGATTTCTATGCTTGTAAAAAAGTCTCATGGAAAATAAAGTATTGTATTGTATTGTATAAACTATTTATCAGTCATTGAACAATTTCTTCAAACATATATTATTTTTCAGTGTTACTACGGAATGATTCTAAGAGGAAAAATTAAAAAAGGAGAGTCGATTCTGATTCATGCAGGCGCAGGAGGAATCGGTATCGCCGCTATTTCAATTGCTCTTAGCTTGGAAGCTAAAGTATTCACGACAGTGAGCACCCAGGAAAAGAAAGATTGTATCATGAAAATGTTTCCAAGTCTTGAAGACAAAAATATAGGTATGTCAGGAATGTATTCATTATCTTATTTAATTTTTGTAATTTCTGTTTGTGTTTATGATAATTTTTATAAATCAAGAATTATTATCGGAACGTCTTACACTTTATTTAGGATATTTTTTGTTCCTGTTCCTTGGTATTTGCAATATTTTCATCATAGCTACTACAATTTTGTTGTATTCGATATTTTCCCTTCGATTTTTTCAACAACTGAAATGTGTGACAACACTGAGGTCACAATTAATCTAACCTTCAGTTAATAACACACTTATTAAGATTTTGGGACATGTCTGAAAACTACAATAAACCTTGAAGAACAAACAAAGCTCCACTATTTCCGCAGAAAAGAAGGAACCTCTCATTACCAGAGATAAATCTTCTCATATGCCTCAATTGATGGTCTTCCAAAAATACGCAAATCTAACATTCGACTTTGCTCTATCGTCAGCGCCTATGGATTCCCCACACAGGCTTTCGTAATATACCTAACAATAATCCGACGACCACTAATAGAACAGTCCTTTTCATACAATCATTTTATAGAAATAGCAAAATCTTTCAATATCCAATAAACAGGTACCCTCATGAGCTTTGACATGGCGTGCCTTCCATATATATATTTCAATATCAGAAACATTAACCGTTTTCAAAACCAAGCGTCAAATTTCCCCAATACTCTCAATTTCGACACTTACTACATATCCAGCACATAGTTGCTTCCTCAATTCAACAAACAAGTGAAAGGCATCTCCATGGATATGTTCTGTCTGTTTTTTCGTTAACCAGCTGTCCCCCCCCCCTACGAACGACAACACCCAAAAGCCGAAACTTGTGCGAGCTAGGGACTAACGAGGTCTTACCTTTTAACGTGTGATTCTTAACACGAGTTGGATGATAGGAAGTGAAAATCGATCGTCCGGCCTTGCGGTTCGAACCACCGGTTCACACAGCGGTTGATTAAGTGAGTGAGGCAAACCACCCACGTCAATCTTTCAGGCTATCCTCCCACCATCGGAAGTTTCGTCAATATCAGTAAATCTTTTCATAAAAGCCTTTGAGATCAGTGCCATTAACCATCTGATATCCTCAAATCCATGCGTTTGTTTCGAAATGTATATGACGTTTCGTTATGAGGTCCTATGAGTTAGATAATCTCCATACATCTATGAACTACATCAATTGCCAACACTACGATCAGAAATTCAGAGTAGGGCGTTCTAATTCCAAAATACATCAATCTGTTCTAACAGTGATTTCCAGAACTCAATTTCATTCAATGTTTCATTCCATCCTCGCCAGAGAGTTGGAAAGCCTTAAAGGGACTATCAAATACTCCAATCCGGACCATGTTCTAGTGGCCGATCAGCAGATGCAACTTTAGGATGAGCAGTAACTTTTTCAACCGTTTTAATTTTTTAATATAAAGCACACAGCAATGTGAGTTTATATTTACACTAATTTAGATTATACTTAGTAAAAAAAAAATTAAACGGCGGTAAAATTTATTTTAACATTTTAACATAACATTTTATTTCATTGCCAACCCCATTACATTAAAATAATGTTGCCAACTTCAAAATATTTTAGTAGTTCAAAATGTATCTTATATATTTTGGTACATAAACTTTATTTTTACTTAATAGAGTGAAATGTGAAAAATTGGTGGGTGATACAACTGATACAGCCTTTTTATTAGTTGATCAATATTAGTTAATTAGTTAAACAACAACGGTGAAACAACACTCACAATTTCATAGAATTCAATTAACTTCAACTGTTGCAGGCAACTCCAGAGATAAATCCTTCGAGAAATTAATAATGACTGAAACAAAAGGTAAAGGGGTGGACCTGGTGTTGAACTCTTTGGCAGCAGATTTGTACCAAGCATCCATAAGGTGTATAGCGAGGAGGGGCCGGTTTTTGGAAATTGGAAAAGTGGATGCTGTCAATGATACTCCCATCGACTACAGTGTGTTCCTGAAGAATAGAAGTTTTCACGGTGTTCATTTAGATGGTATATTCGCTTCTGAAAACGAGGAAGCCAAAAAAATTCAAGCCTTGCTTCAAGAAGGTATTTCATGAATCTTTACCTAACAAGTAATGAACTACATTATTTTTTTCCAAGGTATCGAAAAAGGCGTTGTAAAACCATTGCCTTCTACAGTTTACAACGATCATGGTGTAGAGAGTGCTTTCAGATTCTTGTCGTCTGGAAAACATAAAGGAAAAGTTCTCATTCAAATGAGAGAAGAAGATGCAAATCAGTTGCTCACTAGGACGATTCCAGCTAGTCCAAAGGTCTACTTTGATTGTAATAAGTCATATATTTTGGTGGGAGGTTTAGGCGGTTTCGGTTTGGAACTCGCAAACTGGATGATCAGGAGAGGCGCCACCAAAATTATTCTGAACTCCAGAAGGCAAATATGGAATGGCTACCAAGCATTACGATTGAAATATTGGTCATCATTGCCAGGAATCACCGTTAAAGTCAATACAAATGATAGCAGCGATCTAGATGGTGCTAAACGTTTAATTCTTGATGCAGAAAAGCTTGGACCAGTTGGTGGTAAGGATTAAATTCGTACTATCCTATCCTCACACATATTCAAATTCCTCTAAGGCCTTAACTGTCCTTAATGAGGACACATTAGGGAAGAAATAGTCAGAGACAGTCAAAACTATAACCATGTTTACACAAGTATAAGCGTATAACATTCATTGTTATAGCAGTCAAGGTTCTTCTAACATCCACTCGCTGGAAAGTATTTACACGGATCAAGCGTAACTACACAATTACTTTTACAAACATATCCTTAACTAACATTGTTACCATTATAATGTTGTAGTGAATAACAAATGTTTACCAAAAAAGTTCAAAACAATGAAGCAAGTCATTTCCAAAGTAAAATATATTAAAAAAATTAAGAAAATTTCACGAAGTAAGAATTTAAGTTAATTTCAAGAAACCGACAAATATTCATAAGTTCATTAGAAGACACGAAGGAAGTTAAAGCAAGATTTAAAAATACAAACCCTTCAAAAAGCATCATCGAAGTTGAATCAATTTCCACAAAATAAAAAAAATTCAATTCATTCCACAATAAAATGATAGAACAAAAGTTCGATTGAAATAAATGAATACAAATTGCAACAAAATTTATACCTAAAGTTTATCATATCTGTAATTTCCTTTGATACTTTATTTTTCAAGAAAAATACCAAATTTTACTTTTTGTCATCTATTACTCTTCTGACCATCAACAACAACAACTTTTTTAAACATTCACAGCTCATTCACAGCTAACTAAATGAAACAAAAAAAATATACTGAATAATATATGAATTACATAGATTTGTAAAACTAGTAGCCAAGAGAACATCTCGAGTCAGGCACATTTTTTTATATAATGATGGAGAGGTGGGAAGCGAAAACTTTTCTTTCCCGACAATAAAATATTCTTTCAAATAAGATTTGCTAACTGACTAGTACGCAAATTTAGCAACCTCGATTTGGCTCGATCAAGAAACGGAGCCACTTTGGGACGCAGCTAAATCAACAATTACTAATGTATTAGCCTATCGATTGACAAATGACTCCTATTAGGATACCGCCAATATCCTTGGAGTTGCAAGACCACCAAATTCATACTAATTAGTTGCTATCTCTGTTTTTTGACTTGAATATGATCGTGCCGTCGTTTGGAAGATTCGCGAACTGTTTTGTATCAAGATGGAGAAGTTGAAAATCAAAACCTTTATTTCCCAGATCAATGATGTTATAAATTCGACTAATTTCTTGAGGATAGCAATGTCTGGCAGATAAATAAACGTTTTTTATATGTTTCACGATGTCATTAACAAAATAGTACTAGTATTTAAACCTCGGGTTTGGAATACTAGAGCAATGAAAGCCAATTTACATTAGAAAATTTGTACTTCCAATTAATTTGATACTCTTCATTTCCACAACAGATTCGAAATATTTTAGAGTTCATCACAACATCCACATATCGTTAGGACTCTTTCACACGGGGAGCTTCACGTCTCTCGCTCTCATACGGGGGCGTTTATCACTCCTACCTGCCGCTCATTCACACCGGGAGCCTTTTTAGCTCCTGGCTGCTGACTCCTTGAGGCCAGTCGTAGAATGGATCGCACGCGAGGTGTTGCTATATACATTCTCTACCGTCGACACAAATCTCGACGACAGAAACGTCAACGATCAAGAATGGGATGGATGAAGTAACGCAATTAACGTTGAGCACCTTACAGACTTCCACCCAACTTTTTAGGACT
This sequence comes from Leptinotarsa tumamoca, assembly GCA_015342025.1. Classification (NCBI taxonomy): domain Eukaryota; kingdom Metazoa; phylum Arthropoda; class Insecta; order Coleoptera; family Chrysomelidae; genus Leptinotarsa; species Leptinotarsa tumamoca. Next base: position 9,384 of record WOGQ01000647.1, on the reverse strand, counting down.
TCATTTCGGTCCTTATGAATGTCGAAACTTTTATCCCAAAGAGCGGATCGGTTGCAGACAGCACTAATTAACAGCTCCACATGCCATTATAAATAATGTGAAGCCTCAACTAGGAAGAGCCATTTTCGCCTCAACTCATCCTTTTACATTTTGAGGAGGAGAACGTTGCTCCCCGGCTCGAGGTGCAAGAACATGAGAGCTCTCGTCTCACGAGACGTGGCGGCTCCCGCTATTCGTCTGAAAGCTCCATTGGACTCCATTTTGGCGCTAAGAGTCTTCCTCTCTCTCGGAAGCGGGAGACGTGAAGCTCCAGGTGTGAAAAGGCGCTTAGTGGGTCATGGTGGGTCAACAGTTCGTTTGGTGAGATTCTAACCTATCAGACCGGATGCATCTTATTGTTTTATTGCTGTCAAAAACAGATATGAAATACAATTCATGAGAGTTTTCCAGTGAACATGCTCCAACCTCCGGTGTATCATTCTCAGTGGGAGCAGGGGACCGGAATTTCAAATAATTTTACCAATATGCTTCTAATGATCTCGCAATCGTCCATTAGCCGAATTATGATACATATTTCTATTGAGTTGCATTGTTTTGCGAGTCTTTCGGCACGTATACTTTCAAAAACATCTAGAGGCGTCTTATCAGGTGATCTAGTGGGCTAGAGGGCAAAACTTCGCAAAAAATAAAAAATCAAAGCCCTTGACTTTGTATATATTCATAATTTTTGAATACAAATTCCGCATTCTCCGCAATGAAGGTGATATATTCTTAAACAGTTGAAAATTATCAATGAATTCATAGGGAGTGGTATCAATTAATTTGCGATAATCGATAAAGGAGGTCACAAACTTGTTAGAACTGTCAAAGAGCAAGTTTTCCTTAGAGCCACTCTTTAACCCTTCCTTCGAATGTCAACTTTGATATTATGAAGTAGTTAGTAGACTAAAATGAAATACAGAAATTTTTATTTTTGATTTTCACGGCATAAATTCGAGCTTATTGTATATGTATCAACTGCTCAACTATTTCATTTGATTTTAGGTATTTTCAATATGGCATTGGTCCTGAGAGACGCAATCTTCTCTAATCAGACGGAGAAAAACTTCGAAGACGTATTCAAAGCGAAAATTTCATCAGGTTTTAACTTGGATACTGTCACCCGTCAGCACTGCCCGAACCTGGATATTTTTGTGGTATTTTCTTCAGTGGCGTGCGGAAGGGGAAACGCCGGACAGACGAACTACGGTATGGCGAATTCCGCTTTGGAAAGGTTATGCGAGAAAAGAAAACGAGAAAATCTTCCCGGTCTCGCCATCCAGTGGGGCCCAATTGGAGATGTCGGGATACTTGCCAATGTAGATTTAGAAAACACGGTGAGAAATAATAAGAATGATAGCCAGGGTTCCTCCTCAAAAAAGCCCAATAATAGAAGTTTTGAATACGTTATATACGTTATTTGATTCCAAGAAACTAGTAGCAACAAATGTTCATAAAGGGAATGTGTACAAATAAATATTCGTTCATGTACATTAAATTGAGAGTGGTTGACATAGTGGACCATGATCATTGAACATGAATGATGATTCTCAGCCATATATCTAGTTGCTTCGAAAGTATATCTTCTTTCGAGTAATTCAATGTGCATATGCAAGTACTTATTTCAGCAGGGCTTTTTCTTCCAATTTGTAACTATAAGTAACTTCTATGCATAATATACAAATCTGTGTGAATAGTTTATTTTAAATGTAATAACTTTATCCTCCGTTAGGTAGTTTGCCTACAATTTTTGTATAAAGATGGAGAAGTGGAAGTCAGAAAGCTTTTTTCCCATATATGAACTAATAATGATTGTGGACATCTAAAACATAATTGGATAAAACGAGTGGTGATATTCCTAAACTCTTTTGATACCAATTTGACAATAGATGAATATACGCGCGTAACAAACAGATTGAAAACTTGTATTGATAATATCAGTATCAAATCCGAAGAACGATATACTTCAGCTGTTATTGACTTCTGCTTTTTGAGCATCCTGCTCAATTATGCAACATTCATCATCATGTATAACAAGACGATGAAATGAAGTATTTTAATGAATCATTAATAGCTCATTTATGTATTCGTTTATTTCATTGGGGAATTACTCGATAGCCGAATTCTTAGGTATTTTTAATAAACAAATAAGTATTACAGGTATCAAAAAATGTGATGATGTTTGGAATAAGGAACTTTGTACCGAAATTAATTCTTACGGAAACGCCATCATTTTTATTCGATAGAGCATGCCAAAAACCCACCTCTGACAATTTTCAAAATACGACTCCAACTATTTCCCAAAATACTACTCAGCGACGGTCATCATGCTGTACGTTTTATGTTATTCTAGTTTCAGTGACTGGATTTACATTTATTTGGATTTGATGAAACATCATAAGTTATACTCATGCACTATGTCTCAAATGATTTTTGTGAAATTTCACGATAAATTTTTTATTTTTTACATATGAGCCGTTTGGATAATGTGATTTTCAATTCAATTTAAATGATTGAGATCACAACTTTCCGGTCTCCCAGAACCAGAATATTTTATGAATACTTTTTTCTAGGGTTTGATGGGTATGCTACCTCAAAATATAACTTCTTGTCTGAATTCCTTAGAGACATTCATGTTACAAGATAGTCCAGTAGGTTCTAGCATCGTTTTAGCAGAAAATGAAGAGTCTTCCGGCGCTGTGAAGAAGACAATAGCAGAGACAGTTGCTCATATCTTAGGAGTTAGAGACATCAGTAAGTATTACTCATAAATGAACAATAAATCTAGTACTATAGAGTAAACTATTACGGTCAGCCAAGTTTTTGGACATCTACTTCAGTTCTCGGTTTTCCTCGATGAATGTATTGCGCAGGTCTCAATACGGTATAAGCTTAACCTCTCTATGGGCTAAATAGATTACCACTCCACAGTCGATTTTCTGGTAGAGGCACCACCCAAAATTCTCACAATAGAATCGACGATGTTGGAAATTACTTTTCGACAACGTCTAGTCAGACGAATTTTGAAACATTTCAATATCAACAAGGCGTCTGGTCCTGATGAAGTGCTCGTCATCGTACTTGAAAAGTGCGCGAATGAACTCGCACCAGTATTTTGCAGACATTTCAACCTGTCTTACAAGGAAGGGGTTCCCAAAAAGGGCAAGAAAAATCTTCTAAATAACTATAGCCGTAAACCACCATATCTTTAAATATTTGGAAGGCTATTAACATTTTGAGCGATCATCAATATGGCTTTCGGAAACAAAGATCAACAGGCGACCTTCTATCGTATGACACCCAAATTTGGAATAACGGAATCGAGAAACATGGAGAGTCAAGAGCTTTTGTGCTTGATATTTCTAATGCCTTTGGCCGTGTGTGACATAAGGGTTTGCTGGCCAAACTTCGATGCTATGGCTTGTCAGATCATTTTAGTTCATGGCTCTCCGGCGTCCTGAAAGAACGTTTCCTGCAAGTGGCCGTCGATGAATATCTCTCGAATACTCTCATCATCAACGCTAGTGTTCCCCAGAGCTCCGCCCGTAAGCATACTTTGAAGCTGCCGGATTCCATTCAGGAAAGAGCCATACCCCTGATTGGAGACACGAACATCACTTGCAACCTTGATAGTTCAGAATATCGAAGAAAGGTTGGAGATTTGTCTCTCTTTTGTAGATACTTTCACGGGAGATGTTCGAGTGACTTGGCACATTTGATTCCACCAAGAGCGGTACATATCAGAAATATGCGAAGGACTGTGGCTGCTCATTGTTTTGAGGTTCAACTTAGTATACCTTAAACTACACTGGAGAACTGTGTTTATGTGGAATAAACTTTTTGAGAACGTTTCTCGAAATGGATTCATTCTCCAGCGATTCAAATCCAATGTGAATCGCTACTCTATTTGAAGACAAACAGTATTATTTAATGTTTTCTGTTTTTCAATTCATACTTTCAGTTTATGTAATTTAGATTTGTTACTGTAAGTTCTCCACTTAAAAAACATGTCTCCATTAAAATTTTCTTTATAATTCCTTTTTCCCCGTATATACCTTTTTCCTTATCGCACTGAATAAACTAGCACTCATCGCATGTTTTCTTTCAGAACTGGTGGACAAATCATCAACTATATCCCAGTTGGGAATGGATTCCCTGATGGTGACTGAAATTAAGCAAACTCTTTACCGAAACTTCCATCTAGACCTCAGTATTGACGAAATCAGATTACTTACATTTGAATATTTATTGGGACTTGAAGAAAACATTACTAAAGCCAGTTAGAAATGAACTGATGATAACTGTGTGAATTGTTGTTTGTTTATCACAATGAGACTTGTAATTGAACATAATCTTAAGCTATAATAATATCAATAAATTATATGCTTTGATAGTACACCTCATTTATCTTTCATTTGATTTGATCATCCCTGACGGCAACATACTTGCAAAGAGGAAGTACTTGCCATTAAACACTTGATAGACTGTTGATAGGTCGTCGAAAACATTAAAGAGTCGAATGTTATGTTTGAAAAATATTGGACATAACTAGATTTTCCTGATTAATTTCTGCTGCCCCTATTATCAACACACCTTTCAATATTTTTTTTAAATTGATCTGCTTCCTGTATATTTGTAATGTTTTTATCATTTTTCTCGACTTATAGTCGACAGAGTTAATACATCAAATATAATTCAGTAAAACTATTCATGATAATAATAACGAATTCAAGAAACACTTTGTGAGATTTTCACTGAACAGTTTTACAAAAACGCAACACGTGTTTCGCTATAAGAAAGCTTCTTCAGGCGTGTCTTTCCATCAAATATAGTTAACAATTATACAATTTTTAAAAGAATTTTAATTTTTAGACGTGTTTTGTTAAATCAGTAGCTTCTTCGGTAGCTTCCGAAGAAGCTACTGAGTTAGCGAAACGCATCTAGAAATTGAAATGTTATTAATTTTCATCAAGTAACGGGTAGGTAGGTTGGTAGGTCTGAAGTGTCTATTCGACTCTCCACCGCAACCCATGAGGGTTTATTATGGCTCACACCTATTCACACTCGGCCAAAAAAACCCAGCTTCTTAACGAAGCCGATTAGTTTGTATGGTGAGTGGTCTTTCATGTTAGATGGTAAGAGTTCGGATCTACCGAACTCAAAGAACCTGATTTGGTCCCCAGCGGGGCAGGCACATAGTATATGCTCTGCAGTTTCATCATTTTCCAGACAGAGGCGACACACACTGTCATCCGACAGTCCAAGTCTCTGTATGTGATGATTCAAATGACAGTGACCTGTAAGAAGGCCTGTTAGACATCGTAGTTCATTCCTACTGTAGTCCAACAACTGTTTGGAATCAAGCTTCGAAGGGTGAATAAACGCCTTAGAGTGAGCCAATCCTGAAAGATTCTGCCAGAAGTCCATAAATCTTCTTGTCATCCAGGTGTTCAATATTTGTTTAGCAAAGCTTAAAGCGATGCCAATGACAGGTTCTGGTCCGAAGAAGCTGCTTGTAGCACCCTCCTTTGCAAGGGAGTCAGCAGCCTGATTGCCTTCCAGGCCAGTAAGACTAGGAATCCTGACTAGAGACAATCTGTTGAGTCTTCCTATTGAGGAGAGTCGTTTTTGGCAATTTGCTATCAATTTAGGCTTTGCTCGGTAGGAGTCAAAAGCTTCCATAATGATCTCCTACCATGTAGGAGATCATCATGAGAAATGTTTTTGCCCTTCTCCATTATAGTTTTTATACTTTTTCAGATTGTGGAAGGTGAAAATACCCAAAAAAGGTCTTTAACATTTACTTCACTTTTTCCTCCACCTCAGATTTTCGAAATGAGGCATCTTTCCTTAATACTTCATTTAGAAGATTTAGTATATTTCTCGAGGAGCATTTCCAGTTTCAATTTACATCTCTGCATCTCACAATTTAAAATAAGTCATAACTCATCAACCTATGATATCGCTTACCTAAGTACTTCAATGACGTAATGCTAGTAAAATGAATGTCCTTGTTGGAAGCTTATATCACCACATTCATGCATTCGCTTGAATATTGATGTTTGGATACTGTAATTGATTAATTGCGAAACCTTCATGGATCTTTCTCTGTGACACAATGAAAATTAATCAATTCAATCTCATACAACGTACTCTCAGATGTCACTTGTGCAATCATCAGATGATAGCACGAGGCAATTGTCGTGATTCTCACATTTCACATTATATTTATGTACATTCATTATTAGGTTGTTTCAAAAGTTTTGTTCGTTTTCATGAGTCTACTTTAATCTGTAATATCGCTGTGAATACTTATTCAATTCAATCGAAATAAGCGCCGTTTGAATCAGTGCACAAGTCGACTTACTCCGTCAGCATAAAAATTTTGTACTTGGTATTCGATGATGCCGACGAAGGCCGTTTTTTGCCTGGTCCTGATTGGCGAAGGTTCTACCGTTGAGAAAGTTGAAAAGATGGTAGTTGGTTGGTGAGAGGTCTGGGAAGTATGGTGTATACGAGTATCAGTTCAAAAAATTGAACTATTACTCGTGTATTATTACTATATAACTCGTATTATTAGTTAATTTTTTTATTGTTGCTTGTATTTATTTCATTGTTATTTCAGTTTTTCTGCTTAATATAATTGTTATTTTTCAGCTAATCTTTTTAATTTATATCATATATCATAATTTATATAATATTAGACAATGGAAGTCCGAACTAATGGAATGAGATCATTATAACTAAATTTAACTAGTTTAGGTTAGGTAAGGTTAGTGTTCTAAATGCTAGTGACCTAGTTATTACCTGTTAATATTATCTAACTACACCGGTTGGTATTAACTTGCTACTACCTGTTATTGATCCTATGCTAAACTACCTCTTTTTTTAATACCTCTAATTTGTTTTGAATTTCCTCTATGTTAGTGATTAACTCTAATATTTATCTGTTTTTCATTGAGTATTATTACGAATAAGATTAAACAAACAGGCTGTTCGAAATAGGACTTTTGTCGCTATTCATAGAACTCATTCCGCACTTTTCGATTTCCAAACTTTCGAAGGCATCCAGAAACCTGTTGTCATGTACCGGTCTAAACATTTCTGACTTATATAGTCGTAAACGTTGGAAAAAGAAAAGTCTAGGATTCAGAAATGAGCTGCGAGGATTGTGATAAGAAATATGTTACTCAAACCAAACAGACTATATTAGCTCGCTACAAGAAACATGTTTCGCATGTTCGATTTCATAGACCGGTGTCGCTAAATATGCCATAGAGAATGACCATTACATAAGTGGAAAATGTTTAAACTTGTTGAGACCGCTACACGACAGCAGGTTCCTGGATGCCTTCCAAAGCATGGACATTGAAAAGTGCGAAATGAGTTATATGAATAGCAATGAAGGTCTTATTTCGACCAGCCCGTTGTTTTGTCTCATACGCTATATTTCTAAATAAAAATCCCATAAATATTAGAGATAATCACTCACACAGGAAATACAAAGCAAATCAGAGGTATTAAAAACAGGTAGTCTAGCATATGATCAATAACTGGTAGTATTTAGGTAATACTCACCAGTGTAGTTAGGTTATACTAATAGGATAATGCACCTGCTCACACATCATTGCTTGTCAGTGAATTTTTGTCTGAAAATTATACTGCGACGATGCTACAGCATCCATATTAGCCAGACAAGGCTTCGTGTGACTTTTTCTCATTTTATAATCATCACCGAAAGAGCTTGAGGCTATCCCAACGATTAAGTTTGAGGAGTACAACGGTAGAAAAAAGCAGTAGCCCAAGTGCATTAATGGGGATTATTTTTGCGAACGAATAAATCAATAAATATTTCTGAATATATCTTGTACTCATATGATAGAATGAGCAGCAGCTTCAACACGAAATGTGATGTATAGAACGTTCTTTGCAAAATTCAATACTCCAATCAAAATAACGATAAAAACTTGGTTTTTATGAAAAACAAACCATGAAGAATTGCCGTATTTTTGCCATAGAAACATTTATCTGATATGGAATAATATAAGCAATTGATTCCCAGTCTTTTTTAATTGAGTATGAGAAGTGTCCATAGTATCTGAAATTGATTGTTCCAGAATCACTTTTGTAGTATTTGGAAATATCACTTCCAGACCTGATCAAGTACTGTTTTCAAAACCGTCATGAGAAAAAATATGCAATTTGAGTATTTCATAAAATTTTTTTTATAAGATATTTTCAATTCTCTTTCTTTCAAAAAATTCGTACCCATCAGTATTTACATTTTGGTTCGTATAGAAAAATCATGAAGTTGCAGACTCACATATCCTAATGAGTAAATAGAACTAAAAAATTTGTGGAGAGTGTCTCCCTTCATTTTTTTGTAATATTCAGTTTCATTCATCTCCTGATGATGCTTACCTGGTCAGTACAGGGTTGGTTATGGAAAAAGTATTGAAGAACAGCGAGGAAAAAAATATGAATAGCCATTGTGGCAACAGATTTCTCTTCTTTTTCAAACTCCAAAGCATTTATTACCTTCCTCTCTTTCCTTCTCGAGACGAAAGCTCAATTTTCATGAATGGTTTTTCTCATAATTCGGAAAGATCACATAATTCCAAATTTCATGGAGAATACTTGATTTGAAAGGATCAAATATCCAATGCAGTCATTGTTCATTATGATTCTGGCATTGAATATGGTCATTATAACGCACTGTTCAAAGACGAAACGAACTGGTTTAAGTTTGACAATAGTCGTGTCACTAAATATTTTAGCGATATCTTGAATTTATTGGAGACACCCTACATTTCATTGTATGGAAGAGAGGACATTGGCAAATAGAGATCTTCAGATGTTGTGGTGCTGCAGCTTTTTCCGGGTTTTCCTGCAGCTGAAAAAGCAAATGCACCAATGGGATCAATGACGTCGCCCCGGAGCGCCAAATAATTTTTGTTGTTGTTTCATAATTGGATGATTTGCATGACTTTTTTCTGTATTAACATTGAATTTTTCAGAAAACACTTCTCCTATCAAGTTTGTACTACAAACATTCGTTATCGAGTTGAATGGGACATCATTCATCATTGAAATGAATAGGTCTTTAAATATCATTGAAACATATTTATTTATTAATAAACTGAAACTGAATTTCAGTAAAACAAAAAGTATGATTTTGACATCATCTTATAAGTATGATTAAATTGTTTGGGCAAATGCTGTTATAAAAATCAATAATGTTAACATTAAAATTGTGACTGAAATAAAATATTTGGGTTTTATAATTGATAAAAATTTAAAACTAAATAGTCATGCTGATTTTATTTGTAAAAAAATATCTAAAAA
>WOGQ01000645.1:2111-17489 GCA_015342025.1 Leptinotarsa tumamoca | reverse complement strand
CTTCTTCCACCCACAGACGATACATTTTCTGAACGTTTTTTGCCGAATTAATTGGTTCAATAGGAGTGAGGAAAGCAAAACTTTGCATCACTGCCGCTTCCAAAACGTATCTAAAATTGGTCAGCAAATCCAAAATTAAATATTTCAACCCACCCCATAGGTTAAAGTCCCTAGACGTTAGGTTCGGTGACCTGGCCGGTCAGCGATTGGATCCTTAGTTGAATATCCAATAATTACCAAAATTCGCGGCCAAAATATTGGTGGCAATTGCAGTATTGTCTTGTTGAAAATTTATTATTTCTGAGCTCCATAAGGGGCAATTCATCAACAAGGGATTCAATGTTTTGCTTCAGAATTTCTAAATACCTGTGATATGTGAGAATGCCATTATGAATGAACTGGCCGATGAGGATTTTGTTGTGCCCAAGTATAAGAATTGCAGCGGTTGAAAATGTCGGCACTGCTCACAAAAGCTTCATCTGTCCAAATGCAATTTAACGAAAATTCACGCACTTGGTTACAACTTTCCAGGAACCACTGGGAAAAAGCCATGCGGCTTTTAAAATCTCTTGGTCTAAGTTGATCAACTCTTCTGGTCCTGTATGGCTTGAATTTGTTTTTTCAAAATCCTCCTAACATTGATTCTTGGCAGGCCTGTTGATATTTCCCAATTTCGCGTTGACGTTTTAAAATTATTTTCAACAGCAGCAATTTAAGGGAAACGACTATTTCTTCCAACTCCTTATCCCTATTTGATTCATATAATTTTGGACTTTTTTTTTCAATTTCGCAATCTTGCGAAAATATCTCTGAAAGGTTTCCTTCTCTCTGCATACCTCTCTTGATACAAATTTCTTGCTGCTTCTGCATTTTCCCGGTGTGTATAAAACTGACTATCATATCCTATTTTTCATAATTCTCCTACTTCATTGCGAATGTATTCGAATATTGGACAAAAACCATTGATTGAAGAGCGTCTTTAATGTTTAAATCAAAATTTGACAACCACCAGTAAAGATTTGCATTCTGTTTTAGGGCCTACTTGATTAAAATGTGCGTTTCAAAGTATACATAAAAAAACCTTAAAGCTTTGTATTTCAAAGATGTCCAATTTGCCCCACTCTGTACATGTGTAGTATGCAAAACTGCCTTTTTAGTGGTATAAATATGTTAGAATTATCAATACAAATTGATATAACCTCAAAACCAATTCTTCAAACCACATGCATCAATTCGTCATCCAAAATTGTACTCAATAATAGAGGTTGTTATATTCGAAACAATTTTTTTCATTTAGGAGAAAATTTGGCCCGTTAAAAATACATTTTTTTCTCATTTCAGTTGTTCCAGAATTAATTCCACCAGTATCACATTCGGGAGATCATCCTTTCTATGCAAATGCCAAGGTGCTCATTCCCATAATGCTTGCACTATTGGTTTTAGCAGCGATGGTTGGTGTTTTGTTTTGGAGAAGTAAGTTGGTTGAAAATTACTCCATGATATATGATGGATAGCGAAGGAATCTCATCAGTAGAATTAATCTAACGTATGTAGTTACTGTTTCCATATACCAGAGCGATGTCAACGTTTTTCTAACCACACGTTCCAGAGGTCAAATTACAACTAACATAAATTGATTTTATGTAACTATTCAAAACTGAATTAGCGAATACACAGTGATACAACTCAAGTTCTTACCATATAGAACTTTCCAATATGGACACATATAATTGAAATTTGACGACACATTTACTTGAAAAATAACTCAATAAGAGCTCACGTCAGTTGTTACAAGCTGTTTTGGCTTTGTTTCAATTTTCAGAAGATCTAGTGGTCTCTGGTTATTTCTAAAATTGCCAAAGAAAAAAGTTGTGTGTTTTTTCATATTTTTTTCCATTTTTAGAAATATTACTGTTCCACTCCGATTTTTAAAAGAAATACAATTTCTCTGGAAATGATTATGATTCGAACTGTTATATGAAGCACTAATTATGTAGACCTTAGGCAGTATGAACACGCCTGAAGGAGCTATTGTATAGTGAAACACGTGATACGGTTTTGTGTATTGTTCACTGGAAGTTTCACAATAAAGTGTTATATAAATACGTTATGAATTTTCATTAAGTATCGGTCGATTACATCACATATCTTTAGAGGAGTGATTATTGTAGAAGCCAGCTCAATAGTACATTCCTCATTTAGCCCATCTTAGAAAAGACTGCTCGTTGAAAAATATGTGGTCCTGCCCTCCAAAAACGGTGTTTGAGCAATTCTAATGAGGAAAGGAACTTCGAAAACCAATCGCATCCGGATTATTCGTGGACGAGACCTGTTACCAATTGATACACAAAATTTATTATTTAAAAAAATAATTACTCTCATATATTTTCCATCAGTGAAGAGTAATACATTCGAATCTCACTTTGCGAATAGAGCTCCAGTATTGGTATGGGAAGCTCTTCAGGGTTGCAACTTTCAATTTATTGGCAAATCAGATAAGTGAAGATAGGCCTTCGCAATACATCAAATCAATTTAGGTAATGGTACAGTATGCCTTCTTAGAGCTATTACGAAAACAGTGTAATTCGCAAGTCTTCTGTTCGAGAAGAAAGTTGAAAAATGTATTGCTCCTAGACACGACAGATGTTATTCGAAAGAAGGGAACTATTAGAGACGAGAGATCAAGATGATCAAATATTGTGGACAAATTTGAAAAAAAATGCCCTTAGTACATGTGAAATCAACTGGTCAAATAGCAGAGAAGTAATTTGAAGAAGGATTCCACTAGAATCTATGGAGTTTTGAGGATCGTCAGATTCAAAATTGCGAGAAAATGCTTCGTCACATAAAAGTGGAGTAGAAGTATAAAACAAATGATAAGGTTTGTTTGAAGCTCACTTCATGAATTCAGACCCACCTTAAAGTAGAAAACAAATTAGATGAGTCTGGAGAAATTTCACCCCACTACCTTTGGGCACCTTCAAATATATCATCTACATTTTTGAGGCTCAATCACTCACCTGCAGCGAGGCCTTTTTTGTTCTGCTGAAGACAAAAAGTTTTGTTCGCTAAAAAGAGAGTACTCGTGTATTCTCACGTGACATATCTACATGATATACATTGATATTTCGTCAAGGACAACTTGTCTTGCACAGAAGAAATAAATCGGACATTATGCAAACTCAAACGGTTAGCATTTCTGATGTTGGAGAATTGAACAGTTCTCATAATTTCAAATTTCATACCAATTATTGTCTCATATTTCTATTCCATAATTTTTGTTATTCAGTCATTCAAACATTTTGGTACAGGTATTTTATATATGTTAATCATTTGTGCTCTTTTAGAGTAGTAATCGCTTTTTTAGAGGGAATAAGTCCGAACCTCTAACAGTCACTGAAAAATATTTTATGAAAGTCTATCGAAAACAGCCATAGAAGTATGGCACACTGGAACACATTGTTGAGACCATCACAAAATTCTAGACTCAAATATAAATTAATTTTCAGGGGTTAACAGAAACGTACCAAATCGATCCATAGGCGAATCACCATCAATGGCTCAAATACAAAACAAGCAAAACCGTGATCAGCAATACCTCGCGGTTAGAGTTAGAGGCCAGCAACCATTGGCAGTCGAGGATGCATACAAGGCAGAGTCCGCTGACTACATTGAAGATATATGCCCGTACGCCACGTTTCAGCTCTCCAAACCTGCTTACAGCGAGAGCTCTTACAGCGGAAATGTCTACAGTGGGCCGTACCACTCGGTACGAGGCTCTTTTGTTTATCATGATGTTAAACCTCCACCTAATGATAAGTTTAAGTTAGGACATGTAAGTTTCTTTTCATCGTTGATTTCGTCTGTCCTTATGTTCTGTTGTGAATGAGGTTATCGTTTATTTCTTCACTTTTTTTATTTTTCATTCTATTCTTGCATTCATTAACTGAATCGTTTCCAAAAGCCAAGTGAAGTATCAACATAAGTTCACTGAAAATTTGCACTCTCATGCAGCAAAGTAGTATCTCAAGCTGTACGACAGAATCTATCGATAATTTTAGAGTGGCTGCATAAAAGCGAGAGTTTTTGGCTTTCTACTTCTCCATCTTCGTACAAAAAAGGGGGAAACTTCTAAATAGAGAAAAGCAATTTCTATAAAGATGTACAAACCCTACGTGAAGTTTCCTTCAGTTACAAACTGGAAGAAGAAGCCTTTTCGAAACAACCACTTCCACATAAACAGTAAATTCCAGGAAAGAAAAACTCTTTCGAAACAACTATTTGCATATGAACATTGTTTTATGTGAATCTGAAGCACTGGATAACAAAGGGTAAGCATTTATGAATAACCAAAACCAAATACAAACTGCAGGGAACAAGATTGTTGGAAAGGTTGTTGCGAAAAGATGGGAGAGAAAAACCTAATAAGATGACTCCAGGATGTCAAAAAAATCACACTTTACTAACCTTCCATTCTGAGCATATGTACAGTAAACAAAATAAAATCAGTATATTTAATTCCACCAAATTATTTCGTACTTACGTTCAAAACCTAGTAATCGACAGCATTGTCAAAGTCAATCTAATATGATAATGAATAAAGAAATGTTTTAACTGCTCTCAAATACATTATAGAAATAATATTACTTTAAATACGTATTGAAAGTGGATTCTATATTTTCTCCAGATTGATATTGAATTTTGATTTCAGAGTAAAGAACCTGAATACTCCAAAGTGAGGCGAAAAGGTGGAAGACTGAGAGATCCCCATTCAGAAAGTCAAGGTTAGAATAAATTATTAACAGTTTATTAAAAGTATCTTCAATAAACCTCGTATTTCATGCTTCTTCAGTCTTGTCAGTTGTCATAACCATAAAGAAAAACTCAAATTCCAGTAGTAGTAACCAGTCGCTGCTTGGAACTGATGTGAAACGACTGCTTATCTGGTTTTTCAATAATTATAATGATATATTTTCCGGCATTTTCAGCGTAGAACACAAGGTCCGGTGGAATCTGTGCGAGGTGAATCAATGTATATAATACATTACATTTTCTACAATTAGATCCAAATTATTATAAATGTTCCGGAAGACTATGTCCAATTATACTGTCAGAGTTGTCACAAACATCCTCTGTTTTGTTTGATGGAGCTACTAACTCTCACAGGATTGCCGATAGTATATGGGTTGTTCGCTTGAGTTCGATATCTAATGCCTTGATAACGATGTGACGTCGCGATACATTACTGGACTTTCTGGGGCAGTTGTTGCCTTCTCTTGGAAATACTGCATCCTGATCAAATTTCCTGCTCGATTCCGACATTGTAGAGAACCAGTTGTTCTTCGTATATGATCAAGGGTTTGCTCTTCAAAATTGACTTACTTTTATAGAGCAAATCAACTAGTGTTTCTGTCACCAAGTGGAGACTTCTCCATTTCCTTTTTATATTCTTAGACTACTTTTGTTTTCCTCGAGGTTTCATATAACCACAATCGTTGGAACTCTGTATGCGTGGCCTTCCTATCTAACTGCCTCTGTTGAACATAAACCAATTATCTTCCTTGATGTTCTTCAGTTTCCTCGAAAAACTCGTAGCCGGCCCTTTCTTCGAGTTGCAAAAATTGAATCTTCCAGTAGTACCTCTTTTGAATGCATACCACATACTACACTTATGTTGATGTCGATGTTATTTTACTCGATTACTGTTGCATTTCTGTTGCCTCATCTGGGCTATCATATTTTCAATATAATAGACCATCGCAGAAACATAAATAATCCCACTGAGAACATCAACCCTTGATAACAGTACCACCCATGGAGATTCGAACTCTCTTATTCTCACCAGTTTCAGATTATCTCTTTTTTTTCTGACTTTCTCTTATTCCATCAGTTGTCGATAGGACTACTTTTTCTCTTCAGGGGATTGCAATGTCTAAACCAGTTCTTTCCGCAACAATTAGAACGCACTCTTTGTTGACAATTTGTAACTTAGAGGTTTCTTTTTTACAGAACCGTTGTTTTCTCTAGTATTGGCAATTGGGCCATCTATTGTCTATTCCCGAACTATTTTTTTTCATTCGCTTTGATCTAGAAGAATCAGGATATTTCTCTCCACTTAGAGAAACCCCTTCTTTCTTCTTCAACTCTCCTCAAGTATTGTTGCCCATATTGCATTTCCAGGCTTCCATAAATCTATAATAATTTTTTTTTTCAACTCTGACAGCAGTTGATTACAGCTGCTAGTTAATTTTATCGGCGTTTATGGTCAATGAAACTTCAGGCTCTCACCAAACTGTATGTCATGCAAATTACATATAAGTGAGTAGATAATTGATGTACTCACCTTGGATCTGTCTTCATTGCAATATGAGTTCTGAAGCATGATATGTTACGTGTCCGGAAGTCACATGTGAAACATTGGAAAGTCTATCACAGTGCAACTTTTTAATCTCATAGAATTTGCAGTAGATCAGACAGTGGAACAATTTTTTCCTTCGCATTTTATGTATGTCACCGGTTTTCAACACCAGTAGATACATTTATAGAATAGTAAACGCAACGTCACCGAGCCACTGCTGTTCATAACGAATATAATTGTTTGACGTTGCAAAGAATTTCTATGCTTACAGTTTCATTGAATGGACGTTGAAAATAGCCATAGTTAATTATATTTCAGAATCTGATAACCTGGGCAGCACTGATTCAGAAGTAAAGAAGATATTAACGCTACACCTACCTATTTCAGAATATGATACACTTGGATCAGATTCTGAGATAGATGGAAGGGCGACTAGCCAGGAAATGATGTCATTCAGTCATAGAATGAGAGGTGAGGATGTAGATTAGTTGTATGACAAAATAAACGAACAGCAAACGTTTGCTTCATGTCATTGTGTTGTGTTGGTTTCAAGTATTCATTTTGCTACAGTATTTTTTGTTTCTCATATGTATTTAACATGTCTGATGATATTCAAATTTAGTCATAGTTTCAAAGGGAACGATTCCTTTTCGAGCCCTGAAAAAGAATTTAGATCAATTCCGAAACGTTGACAAGAAAACAATTGTTTTTTTATGTTACCTAACAAAACTGTCTAAATCGTATTTCAATGTTGCACCAATTTCTGTTTTATTATAGGTGGAGCAGAGGGATCATCTTCTTCCTCTGAAACCTCCCCACATTCGGGGAGTATTGGCCGAAAGCCATTCCAGTCCCGTAAAGGAAAGGTCAAAGCCGGACCACTCAACAAGCGCCACGTAAGAAGTAGTAGTGGATATTCAAGTCACAATGAGGAAACCACTTTCAGCATTTCACACGCACCAAGTTTCAACGAAAGAATACACCCCCCGACCCGATTTTCTGATCTTAACGCCAGAACTCTGAGCGAATCCGAATATGAAAAAGGGCACAAACCGAGAGGGATGTCCAAACTGACCAGAGAAGCATTTCAAATCAATGTGTGAAAGTGGGTCTTCAGGAATCAGAAGATTGAATGTTCAGAAGTAGATCTGACTAAATGTATTCACTCGAATTATTCCAGATCTGCCAGGTCGCTTTAGAAATCCCCTAGAATTATTCGTTTTTATACCGTGATATACAGGTTTTTCAAAGCGGTCATTTTAAACAAGGTGGCAAATAACCATCTATTCATATTTACCATCATGTCAAATCAGTTCGAGGCTGAAACGCATCGAACAAGAAAAATTTCAGCCACCCAACTTCAACATGACTCCAACTATTGTGAACAACCACAATTCAAAAATACTTGAATAAAGTCTCATGGTCCTAAATCCGCCTTGATCTTTGCATTTGGGATTCGGGATAGTCGTTTTGGCGAAGGGCGGATTTCAGTTCGTCTAGTTTCTTGGATATATTGTGGCTGTCAGTGAGGCTGAGACCTGTGGATGATCCATTAAACTTCAGCAAACCCGTACTCCACATCCCAAGCAGCTCGATGAACACACGGACCACCGAAAAGCTTTTCATTATATTAATGGAGTTACCGATGGAGTGAGTCGATATATCAACTATAACTAACGACTTTCAAAACGAAAATATGTCTTGAGTAATCTACTGAAGAAACCTTTCAGTTTTCCATTTAGTGGAAGATGCTTTACTTTGTACAATTATCTTTGAATTGTTGTCAATCACAATAATGTGCATAACTTTCACAATTTTGATACCTCGTTGACTCACCCTGTATAATAAACAACGATTAGACGATTTGAATTGAAGGCAACTCAATCACCTAAATGGTACCAGAGAGAGTAGTTCCCTTAAAAATAAAAACTAAATTCCGTAATAATTTCAAATGATGATGATTCTACAAGTGTATATACAAAATGAATCATTCATTATACAGGGTGTTTCAAATTCGATCCTCACCATTGGTATATCGGAAACTATGAGAGATACAAAGATGGTTAAGTTGGGGAAGGTTGCACATTTACCTGAGAAAGTTCTGAAATTCTGAGTATATCCGGAGATATCCGGAAAAAACAGAAACATCGGAAAATGATTTTTATCAAGTTTAAATACATTTCCGATGTCCTAACACTTTCTACCGTATATGTAATAAGTTTGTATCATTTCTCTTTTTTCTTCATCAGTGAAAGCCATTTTTCCCAAAAATTCAATGACTTGTACATTAACAAAATGTCATTGAATGTAACAAATTGAAAGTCAAATTTAGAAAGATCAAAGTCAAATAAAGTCAAAGCCTGTTATGATAAGAATTAATTTTTTTCAATATCTCCAATTTTTTAAAAAAGGATGATAACTTATTGAAAAGGTAAAATCTGGTTCTATTCAAAACAGGAAGAATTCAATGTAGCGCCCATAAGAAAAAATAAAGTTGATGATGGTGGCCGGAAGACGAAATTTCGGAAAGCACATCTGAAAACACCAATATGTAGCAGGGAAAAAGTGGCAACGTGGAAGTGCAATTCATTTTCAAAACCTTTGAACAATAAAGGCAGAAAAAAATAAAAACCATTTTCCGAAATTTCTGTTTTTCCGTATATATTCGAAATTTCAGAACTTTCTCAACAGCATATTGTTAGTCAGGTAAATGCACCAATTTAACCATCTTTGTATCTCTCATAATTTCCGAGATCCCAATGGTGACGACCGAATTTGAAACACCCTGAATTAACTTAATATCGGCAGAGGTATACGACTAACAAAACGATTTTGTTCGAAATTAAAAGTAATTTTTTTTGAGAGAATATCTCAAAATATTTTTCAAATAATCAAGACTTTAAAAGAAAACTGATATGTATAAGAAAACTGATCTCAGTACCGAATATATACTGTCAAAAATATCAAACTGACTTATCGAAAACATAGGCAGAGGCAATCATAGTCCTACCACGAATCATGAGTAAAAGCCAGTTTTGTAAGATACGTTTGAACAAAGATTGGGATTCAACCTACAAATTTAGCAGGTTTGAGTATTTTACATGTTCCGATCAATGAGTATCTTTAGATTGGCCAAGATCGTGTTGGCCAAGAAAATAATAATAAAAAATATCATTGTAAGGCATAGGCCAAGTTTTTCTATGTTGAATGTGACAAGGTGATTTATTTATGTTTAGATATTGGTAAAAAATTAAAGTTATCACATAAATTCCTTTCAGTTTTTTTTGTTCGAACTACTTTCAATTTTCTCATCAGTATATTTCCAGTAAAAAGGCATTATGATTGTTTGTTGAAGAACTTGTGTTGTATGTGAATTTGGAAGAAATTTTCAAGTCTCTTTGTCAACTTTCGAGATCTTGAAAATGTCACCATTGAAATTCGACTGTGGAACTTGTGTCTCTGTACACTAGAGAACTCTTTGCTGCTAGTAGAGAATCAGTTAAGTATATAGATAAAATCAAAGATTCTTCAATAAATTTGCCTAACGTCGTGGAATAGTCGACCATTATAAACAAACATTTGAAACAAAAGATATGTTCAGTCCAATCTACTTTTCACCAAAACATAGTCTGTAATTCTGAAAATTTTAATATTTTCACTAAAAAATGACAACTGTTATAATCGGATCCTATAAAACACCGAAATGCTTCTGAGAGTTGAAACTCGGTTGAAACTAATCGAAAGTCGTTAAACTCTCTTCACCTATAAACTGGTCCTAAGAGCCCTATTAAGTATATTCCGTAACATATAAACGAGTCGTTCCCCAAATATTTTTTGAAGTATATGCTCTTAATATGCTCATTGCCGTAATATTTGCTAACAGGAAACGTTTTTAAATGAAGTGGTAAGGGGCCGTCCAATAATCACGTGAGGCTTAAAAGGGGGGAGTGGGTTGAGCAAAAAATCACGAAATATCACAAGGGGGAGGAAGAAGTAGTGGGATATCACGTATATTTATTTTTCCTTAAAACGGAATAGCGGCGTGTAGTGTAACTTTGGCTCGCCGTTGCCAGGCAACGGACAAACGCCCCGCGCGCTAACGTTGATCTTCAACAAAGCACAGTGCCAACAACTGACTTGCAAGATGCTTATCCAGTTGATAGTGTTGAAGAAAATCTTGCTAATCTGTGGTCCGAGGACAGTGTACATTGAAAAATATTTTCATGTACTACTACAATATATGTTTTTTTGCATTACTTTAATATCATGGATCTTAATTTCAGAATAAAATTATTTGTGTATTCAAATGTATGTATTTAATGTATTCAAAGATGATATTCTAAAAATTTGGAAATTCGTTGTAGGTACTGCAAAATACACGTGATTTTGGGTGTGGGAGGGGGGGTTACTCACCACGTATCACCAAGGGGGAGGTGGGTTAATAAATGCTAGAAAAATATCACGTGGTTGATAGACGGCCCCTAAGGTGTTTCATTTAAAATCTGAAACTTTATGAAAAATAAGGATTTTTGATGTTTCATCTCAACTTTCATAACCAATTTCTGTTGAAAAACAAATCGTTATTTCACGGAGTGAACATGTGAAATATTTGTTTTGAAATGTTATATATTTTCTCATGAAAACTGAAATCACGGGCCTAACAAGTAACTGAATAGTCGAATAAGTAATTCAGGCAACTGACTAACATATCTCAAACCATCATGATCTCTTTACATTATTCTACATATTAATAGTTTCCGATGAATAAACATAAAATTTGGAGCGACATCGATATATATATTCGCACAGAGGAACATTTCTCTCATGTTTTAGGTAATTTTGTCAAAAGATAAGATAATATGCAATGAAAGGAATGACATTTTTGCGTTTTTAACGTTTCAGAATCTGAAAAATATCAAATATAAAAAAATTAGATAATGTTTTATTCGTTGTTTACACTAAAAAACAATGTTTATACAGAGATTGAAACAAATTTTTAGGTTATTTCTGAACTTGAAAGAAGAAATAAATGATTCAATCCTACGATTAGTTTTTAAATTACTTGATCACTCAACAGAATGGATGAGCATTCAAAAGACAATGTAAGATAGAGGAATAGTTCTTCATAGTTGTAGTTGAGTAAATAAAAAGACAGACTGTTATTTTGATGAGTTAATCTCTGTTCTTCGTTTCAGATAATTTCAATATTGGTTACAAAAAAGTAATTATTTGAAAATCACATTTAGGTTGCTCTTTTTTTAAACACCTTACTCACGACTTTTAAGTGACAGTCAAGATGAAGTTACTCATATGTAAACGTAATACTCTTCTATAGGGTTAAAAATTCAACTTCCGCCAGAGCTGGAAAAATATGATTTTAACTAGATCAATATCTTCAGATGATGTGGTGCTGCAGGTTTTTCCGGGTTTTCCTGCAGCTAACAAAGCAAATGCGCCACTGGAATCAATGAAGTAGCCCCGGAGCGCCAATTAATATTTGTTGTTGTTGTATAATTTCATGATTTGTATTTTATTAAAAGTTAAATATATATTTCAACTTGAAATTGAAAATTGAAATACATCAGACACTGGACCAGAAATGTTGCAATTTTTGCTGATCTCTTATACAAGTAACGCTACCTAGTGATGAAATCACAAGAAATGCTCTCTTACACTTTTGATTCCAAAATCACTCTTATAGATATGTTTTTTCCCTTTCAATTTATCGAAAATACTCTCTTTACTTTTTTTGTTTCTCATTCATAGAAAATCGATTACGATACTTTTTTTTCAGATTATGAATAGTTAGAAACCCAAAATCTTCATAAAAAGGAGATGATTATTTTTTCTTGTACGTTATGTTTTATTATATACACTTGCGTTTCCACTAAAAATATATTCTGGGACTTTTTCAATAAAATGTTTACGAATCAACTTCAAAAGGTGGAAAATCTCACTTCAGATATACAAGTAACATAAAACATCATTTAAATAAAATATGCGATATTTCGAGTTCCTTGCTCCAATTAAAAATGTGTCATCCATAATAAATATTAACCCTACTACCTCAATTTTTGTGGAAACCATTTTTACGGTACCAAGAATTCATAAAACTTTTGATGCCAAAAGCCCTCACCTTTCATCAGGCGATCAATTGAAAAAATAACAAGACACACGAGCGTTCTTAATTTTGTGGAATACTTTTCCATTCTGTTTCTATCGTCTAGTTTCACGGAAAGCACAAATCAGATATTGATTTCATGCTTTATATAGGTCTCTTTTGCTATTGAACACTCGATCAGCTACCAGAAAAATAAGTCACTGTTGATGTTTGCAAAACAATTATAAAAATGGCACATGGAAGGCTTTTTTGGGGTAGAGATTTTGTAGGTTTGTACGTCATTCACTACGAGCATTCACCATTGCAGAGTATGGGAAAGAAAATAACTTGAGAAAAATTCATTGAACGATACAAGTGTATTTTCATTTTCCTGGATGTATCAGAAAGGCACGAGAAAATACTTTTCTCGCAATCAACCAAATTTCGGAGATAGTACACCACTTCTGACAAGATTCACAATTATGGACATATACATTTGAAGATCACTCATAATACAGACTGTTGAGTATGCATCTAGATACTTTATTATATTTGCAGCCATCAAATCAAATGTGCAAGGAGTTCTTTCAATATTGCTGATATAGGTTATATTATGTTTTCAGTAAACAACAAAGGTAACTTCAGCAATTTTCAATATAATCGATAAATAGTGACATTTAATAAAAGTTTGCAAAGTTGTAATGTTGTGAACCTGTATTGTAAAAAAATTCATTCAAAAGTATCCGATTATTCTTCAAAATTTCTTAGAATTTCCTAAAAATCTGTTCTAGCCCTGGAAAACTGGAAAACTCAATACCTGTGGAAGTCTCATCAATTAGTGAGAAAGATTTGTCATAGAGATATTAAAGGTCCCAAGTCGAATTGAAAGCCACAAATCACCTATTCTTCAATATACTTCATGCACACCTTAAATTGATTAGAGACAACAGTGAACAAACAGTTGATTCTCAAAAAAAATCGTTACTTTCATGGTTTCAGTCAACATGAGCAGATTTGAGTAACCTTCATACTATCCATTTGATGACTGTATTCAAATGAAGGCAATATCATGACAATGAAAGCAACTAATCAAGAGCCTACCTTATTTATTTATTTCTAACACCCTTGTATTAACTTCACTTATATGTTTGTTTGTTTGTTTGTAACTTTGTACTCTCATCAAGAATCAGTGACAATACAATAATTTCATAAGTTTATTTCATTATCCTGATCAGGATCGCCAGAATTAAATAATTTCCTCACACGGACTCTGTGTAAGAGCAAAAGAGACAACCACACTGTCTGCGCATGCGTATATATTTTATATTAAAACAAATGGGCTTGAAATAGCAAGCCCAACTAAAAAGTGGAAAATAAATGATAGTTTAAAAAACTAAAGAAACATGCTTCAGTAACAACACAAACTGAAAAATAATTCGAAACTAATTTAATTTTGTTGTAAAAAAGCGTAATAGAGTGCCAATCTGGCAAACAGCTCCTAACAAAGTATTTTTAACAATGGATATTTAGCACCCCAGGCTTTTTTACAACAAAATTAATTTAGTTTTGAATTATTTTTCAGTTTGTGTTTTGTTATTGAAGTGTGTTTTTTAAACTATTATTTATAATATATCAATTTACATTTTCCAACATTGAGAAAAAATTTGTTCTTATTGAACTATTTTTGGAGTGCATACAATCAGCAACATACAATCAGATAAATCACGAATTTCTCCGAAAAGCTTCAAGTCATCAGCAAAAATCAGCTCTGTTGATTGTATCGAAGCGCATATATCATCTATTAGAAGTAAAATAACAGCGGCCCCAAATTAGATCTTTGGGGAACCCCCGACTGTTCCAAAATACATTCGATTTTTCACCTCTATAATCGATATATATTCTACGATTATTCAAAAACGATCTTAGTAGATTTTGTGTCTTTGAAGAAATACCATATGCATCCAACTTGAATATTAATTTTTGTCGAATGACCTGCTGAAATTATATTTCATCTAGGTATTATCCATTGGATATGATTTGAGTTAAGGTGCAGATATATCGATACAGTTCCCCTCATTTTCATAAAGTCATGTTGAAATTCTCATATCGAATTTCTTATATGTGCATAAATCAACTCGAATGAAATTATCTCAAAAAATTTGGACAACACAGAGAAGAGTGCAATCGGTCTATAGTTAGAAATTTATGATTTCTTGGAGAATACAGGGATGAGTGCAATCGGTCTATAGTTAGAGATTTCTGATTCCTTTCCTATTTTGTGTACCGGAAAAAGTCGTTTTACTTTCCACTCTTCTGGATAAACCTCTTTAGTTTTTTAAGTTAACTTACTGCCTCGACATTATTATGAACTAATCACCCATCAAGTTAGGTATGATGTATGCTCACTGAAAGTGGTTTATACTGTGATTCATTATTTACTACATAATTACTCATGTCGAAACTTCCAGAGAAAAGTCAATTGTATGCTATAATTGAAAGCCAAAATTTCTAAATACTCTAGGCAATTCTGAAATGTCCTTCTGAAATCCAGGTTCACACCAAAATATTCAACATGCCATGACGGCATACCATAACAATACATCAAGAGAAATATCAATTTTCCAAATGTTCTATCCAGATACTCATGTACAATGATTTTTTCAATCATGAAAATCCATTCTATACAGGGTGTAACATAAGTATGTTAAAATATTCAAGTGACGTATTCCTGAGACAATTGTAATAAAAAACATCTATATAAACTTGTGAAATGCTTCGTTTCGAAGATACAGGGTGTTGAAATTGAATTTTCGTTTTCTGAAAATAACTTTTGCAAAAAATAAGTTATGGGTTATAATTTGGTATGCGGGGTTTTTTTTACGTGGTAAATCATGATTTCCTATTAATTTTCATGTAACAT
>WOGQ01000644.1:0-17493 GCA_015342025.1 Leptinotarsa tumamoca | reverse complement strand
TGTTAACATATGTCTTGAGGAATGCAAGGTGATACGAGATCCACAATAACGCCAAATTTACCGGATCTCAGGTTTACCGTAAAATGCATATTGAGCTAATACCGGTGTTGAATGGAACAAAATTTGCCTTTTCGGAAAACAATGAAAATATCTTTCAGTGGATGTTCACGAGGTATTACTCGGATTTCGTTTAATTTCATATAATTTGAAAATGAGGCAGAAAATGAAGGAATTTTCGATGCGACGTTTTCTTCATTGAATTCTATCATCAACTTATTTGTGATTACGGATTTTCTTTCATCAATTCCAGAAGCCTTTATCGGTAGAAGCCTTCTTCGACTGTATTTCTCGACATCATCCAATCCCCGTCAAAGATATCTCTGAAAAGGGGAAGAACAATATAGAATTCGAAGACACACATCAACTCCAAATGTTTCTTGAAAATGTTAATAGGATCTAAAATAATCTAATAATATAAATTCAATATAGGCCGGTAAACTACAAGAAAATATGAATGAAATTAACACATAACAAGTATGAAAAATATGTTCATTCTACACACAATAAGGACTTTCCACCCTGGAATCTACTTCGAATGAGCGATTCCTCCGAACAGAATTAAAAAATATTGACTGACTTTTTCAAGAAATTTGAAAAAACTTGTTTTGTGTGTTTTTCACGAGTGTTGAAAATGTTGCTCCTGAACATGCTCTCAGGGTTTTTATTCAGAATAACATAGTCTAATCATAATATTATAAACATTCAGTGTATGCCACCCCTATTCGAATTATTTATATACATTATGGGTGATAGAACTCCAAAGTAATGTTCAGTTACTGGTTCGGGATTTGTAAATTTGATATTCCTGAACCTTAAATGTTAGTAAATCTTCCTATAACTCATGCGGTAATGCATGAAATGTAGTTGAATTAGCAGATAATAAAAATTCCGTGTGTACAAGATGATTCTTCCTCGGACCGCCAACTGTTTCATAGCCCCTAAAACGCCGGGTACATAGTTTCGATGAAAAATTTATTGTTGTGTTAACTCCTTTTATGAGATCATATTCAGCACTGTATTTCATGTAATGACGCCTTGGTTAATAGTCATAAAGTACACGACAAAATTATTTATTGTTACATTTGAATGTTTTATGATGTTTCCATAATGCAATTTATGATTTAGCGCTTAGGAACTCGGAAAAATAACACCTATTCTTAGTCCAGCTAGTCTTGTTGGTCAACACACTATTTATGAATAATAGTTCAGCTCACTGTTATAGATAGGCTTCCTTGATTTTTTCAATAGAGAAACCAGTTGGTACTTTCTTACATATCTCCGTCGGGATATTCACATACTAGCGTGTATTTTGGTAGAATGTGTACCATAGTCGATACAATAATTGAATTGATGTCAGTCATGCAACACAGGTATTTTGTTAAATTATTTCATATGAGTTGAATGAAGATTGATATGAGATATAAGATTGATATATTTCGGAAAACAAAGCATTGATCTCATGAGAAAAGGCATCAAATGGAAAATCAATCAGAATAAATTGGTAGTGATTGGTGATATATTCACAAAATTTCTTCATCGGAAAGTTCAGTTTTAATTTCTTCATCGGATAGACACTATTGACTGTTAACACTCAATTTGAATATGGAACTGGTTATTACAATTCATTTTAATGCACAATATGAAAAAAGTTCTTTTTAAAACAGATCTTTATTCATAAGGACCCCAACTTCAAAATTCAAATATCAGTATGAAAACACTATTGATAGTTTATAATAGCCAATGCCATAAAATCATTTTACCAAATTAATTTATGAATATCTAGCGACCCGCTGCGGCTCCGCACGAGTTCAATACTGGTACTGAATATGCATGTAAACGCGTGCACTATTTATAGGCACGCGCCGCCTCCCCACCGGCCGGTACCGCCACAACCGCTATGTCCATGTATTTTAAGCCTGCAATAACTTCAAAAATATTCATTTAAATAACATGCTGTAGAAGACCACATTGATCTAAATTGAATGCACATTTCATTTGCGGTACTTAATTGAATAAGGATTAATTCTGTATTGCTAAAATTCGCTATGTAAATGAGCCATTATTTCTAGAGAATGAAAAATGGTCATTGGAAGTTATCCCTGAGAGATAGACATAAACCAGCGCGGACTTTTGTGTAGACCTTTTTAAGGTGTACGATACTGTAGTATATTTTTTGATTTAGCTCGTAGGATTCAGCCAGTGTAGGGTCCAGCAATGTAAGCGCAAAATAATATTTTCATTTACGACATCACATCAAAAACCTCTATATTTATCAGTATTTCTCACTTGATATCATGAAGGTTCCCTCAGTGACACTGAGTTATAAATCATTTCGTCACAATTACACACACCTTAGGTATAGGCGACATTTAGGAGTACTGTTACCTTCACTTCACGATCACTTTACTTATATATACATTTCTTGACTCATACTTTCTAAATGACAAAAAAATTACAATTTATAAATATAATTCTGCCCGCACAAGATTATTTCATACAAATTTTTCATAAGAATATGAAACCAAACGTTATTCTCGGTAATACTGAAATATTTTATAGGTAGTATTCGTTATAAAATGTTATGTAAATGTATTTTTCCAAATACGGAATAGTTCGAGACATATTATGCAAATTGCTTCTAATACAACATTTATATCCCATAAAATATTATATTTATTCCACAATTTGCAACAAGTTTCAAAAAATGTACGTATTGAAATAACTTGTTTATACTCCAAGGAGAGTAAATTCGTAAGTTTATTCATATTTTTGTACGTTCTTTGACATTTGTTACTCACGGAGTAACGAATATGATGAAGTAATTTCATCAAAATTCAATTAGTTCATAAACTGACGGGATACATAAAATGAAATTTACATGGAAAGTTAATATTTTCATTTATTATTATTCCACTTCTAACTATTACAAAAGTGTATTCATAGATCATCATTCACAAAGTTGCTCAAATGATGGAATAATCTATCGTCGAGAGCATATTTCAGATTCCTGTAATTATTAAATAATTTAGCACACATTATATAAAGTTGAAAATAACCAAAGTTGAAACCCATACGAGCTGAGGAATTACAAGGTCTTATCTTTCAACGTGCAATATCTACTACGGAGCAACTGATCGCCAATGAACATCAATCGTCTTGAAATTAGAGTCGAAGCAATATTCACAATTAGGGTGGTTTCACTATGATATGAGATTCAAATTAGAAAAGATCTTCACCGTCTATTAATTTGATGAAAAGTACTTATTTAACATGAATTTTAGTATGTTGAAAATTGAATCGTTAGTGTTTTGACGGAAAACGTCCTCACCAGACTGTGATTGAAGAAAATTCAAAATATTTTTTCTCAAATATAACACACATTTGGTTAATGAACAAATTTTATATAAATCGAAGATTTAGAACTTACTTGAACTCTTTTCTGGTGGAACTACCGGGTTGGCAGAAATAAACTGGTAAGTCCCACTAATAATTCACACTCATGTGATCGCAAACTCGATGATATGAACTTATCATCAAAAAATTTGGCCTGAATCTCGGCTTGCAAATATAAAAAGCAAAATATTGATATGATATGACTGAGCATGTGCGACAAAGAGGTCCGAGCGAACTGTCCCATATGTCAGAAGAGGAGGCAGCATTGCAGGTGCGCGCCGTGCGTCCTTCGGATGAGGGGCATGAATGCTTTTTTGTTTAGTTAATTGAGAAGGATAGCGATAGACCAGTAAAAACTTGGCATAATTTTGGGATAGTTGAGAATCGACACTAT
The DNA here is from genome assembly GCA_015342025.1 of Leptinotarsa tumamoca. Lineage (NCBI taxonomy): Eukaryota > Metazoa > Arthropoda > Insecta > Coleoptera > Chrysomelidae > Leptinotarsa > Leptinotarsa tumamoca. Next base: position 13,646 of record WOGQ01000644.1, on the reverse strand, counting down.
AATCCAGACATTTTGGTCATTCAGCGGTGAAAGTTTTGACGTACACCTTGTAATGAAATGAATATTTGTTCAACCAAATTATTCGAAATTATAACTGAAGGCTAGCGTATATCAATTAATTCAAACTATAGGTGCAAAATTTTCATAATAAGTTGTTTGATGGAAACAAATGTAAAAAATGTTCAAATTCTACAATTTATATTGTCATTTTCTCCATTACAGATAACATTTTGAAGATATATATGATAATTCACTACGCACCAACATCGATAAACTCATTATATCCAGTTTCCAAAGCAGTCACTTTCTATAACACGGGGTATGATGACCAATAAAATCAAGTGTCACATCAGTTAGCCCAACTTCTTTTGAAATTCTTTGCTATGAGAGAATTCAATATCATAATAATAATAATAATAATAATAAATTGCCTCTATTTTACTTGGCGGATTTTAGCATACATCGCTATTCTTCCACTCAACCAAGCATACATAGGTATATACATACAAATGAAATAAACTGTAGCATGTTGAAAATAAACTGTTAAAAATGACCTGAAACGTGAAATATTTTAAAGATTTTTTTGGTTACTTGATTTCAAGATCATTGTTTATTCAAGCCAAATTTTTTTAATATATTTGAAAAATAATGAAGAAAGCTTCTTCATACTTTGTTCCATATTATTGTAGATACTAACAGTCTGATAAGAGAAGGATCGCTCGAACTGTTTGGATTTATGCCGTGGGATAGAATATTCACTCCGATTTCTGAGACTTCTATCATGTGTATCATGTCTGTATATCAACTTCTTCATAAGATATTGAGGTTGCTGTTTTATTCTGAGGTTATGAACGAAATTAGCCATATGCAGTTCTCTTCTATTAATCATTTTTAGCCACCCGATCTGATTTATGAAAGAAGATACATGATCTCTGAATTTCAAACCAAAAATCAATCTTGTACATGCATTCTGAACTCTCTGTATCCTTGATGATGTAGTTTGATCGAGACAAGGGCCATAGACGATACCGCAGTAGTTTAATATGGATAAAATTAAACTATCGCATAAAATGATTCCAATGTTTCGACTGAGAAAATGTCTGTTCGAATAAATTTTTTTAACAATCCATGAGCTTTACGTATTAGTGAGTTGACATGTGATTGAAAGCATAATTTGTAGTCAATATTAAGTCCCAAACATTGATACTATCTATGGCCCTCTGTCTGTCTTTAGAATTTCCGAATACAATACAAGATGATTTTTTAGAATTTATATTCAAACAATGATTTCTAGAAATATTCACGACGACGTTTTTGACATCGTTGTTCAAGGAATGTTCTTGTACCAACAAATTTTCTAATTTATCTGAAAAATATAAATTTGTATCGTCTGCGTAGGAGTGCATTTCAAAAATTTCATGTGCTTTGCCAAAGTCAAAGGTATAGATAATACAGAGTAACAAAGATAAAATGGATCCTTGAGGTGCTCCATATGAGATTTGAATATAATCAGACGTTGAACCGTTTAGTTTAACACTATTACTGAGAAATGATTTGATAAATTTCTGTAAGATCTCATCAAAACCAATATAGTGAAGTTTGGCACATAGAAGCTCATGATTCATGGTGTCGAATGCTTTACTATAATCAATTGATACAAAGAGAGTTAATTCATCGTTGTCAGAAGCCCGAAAGATGTCATCCGTCATTTTTTGTAAAGCGCAAGTGGTGCTATGGTTTCGTCTGAAGAATGACTGATTTTCAGGTAAGATATTTTTTTTCCATTTTCCACTGATATATTCGTTCATATGCTGCTTTCTTCAGGATTTTTTATGTATCCGGCAGTATGTTTATGGGTCTCGAATCATTGTAGGATTTTGGCTTGGATATTTTGTTGGGAGGAAGTATCACAGATTTTTTTTCAACTATCTGGATAACATCCTTGTTCTAGGCACTTATTAATAATGTAAGTTAACACGGGAGTGAGGGAAGGAATGCATAATTTTATCATTTCGATGGATATCAATACTAAGGTATGTGAGTTTTCAATAGAAGTTATACTGTCCGAGACTCGTGTGTAAGGAGGTCTATATACTCCTCCCATTCCAATTATATTATTTTTGATTTTGAAGTTCACCCAGAGCTGTTCAATCAAACTACTAAAATTATCATTATCTTTTTCAAAATCATAGTTGATTTATAATAAAAAACCAAACCCACACCTCTACCCTGGCGATCCTCCTTTATCATGTCGTAACCATCTATCTGGACTAAATTCAACGAAGTGTTTGGCGTTAACCATGATTCCCTTACTAATAAAATGTCTATGTTTTTTTCAGTAATAGTTTCTTTCAAATAATCAAATCATATAAACAATGATCTAGAATTGAAAGTGGCGATTTTCAAATACATCAATCTAGTAACCCCCGCAGATAATCCTTCTTTAAAATATTATTAAAAAAAAAAGTAGTCAAGTTCCAATACAACAAAAACGAAATATTCGAATCAATCATCAGAGAATAGAGCAATTAATTTATAATAAAAATTCCTCAAATATAATTATCGTTTCTACAATTTCAAAAAACAAACACAAAAAGAAAACATTGAATTTGTGAATGAAAATTAAAACAAACATGTTTCCATTAGCATACCAAACTGGATTCCATGAAAAAGCAAGTGAATCATTTCTGTCAGGAAAAAAATATTGAAGATGAGATTCGACTATGAAAGTTAACATCAGGAAGTCACAGTGTTTCCTGCCATCTCGACAAGTAATTCCTGAAGCTCATCTGAATTCGGTTTGAGGATTTCATTATCAGTATAGATTCGCATTTTTCCATCTACTGTACATACACTCTTAGCTCCGTCATTTAATGATTTTTTGAAATTTTGCCATTGGAATCGAACATATAGTCGTTCGAATCACACATGAAACACTTCCTGGGTATAATTTATCAAGATATACTGACAATAAATAACGATACATAGTAGCACGTTATCTCATATCAAACATTTGAGGTTAACTGCTCTAATATAATGCTCAGTATTTACTAGTCTATTGCTAGCTTCTGGATTACGAGAAGAAATAATATGCACACTCTCTTTCATTCGGGTGACGGACTGCGCCCTGCTGCGATACTTCTATCAGATAGGCTAGTTTCCTCAGACCTCTTTGTCGCACATATTCCCTCGAATCAAAATTTCGCTTCATGAAGCTCGCCAACCGTTTTTCAGGCCAAATTTTTTGCGAATAATTATATATTATCGTGTTCGTAAAGAAGCAGCCTTTGCTCTGAAATGATATTCATTCATCAAACTAATAAATGACTTGTGTGTATTACTAGTTTGAACATACCGGTTTATACTTGCCGACCAAATGGTTAAACCAAAAAAAAGAAATTTAAAAAAATGCATTCTGTCATACGATTAAATGTGTCACTACCAGTTATATCGCAGGAATCGAAAGGTGCTTACTCGTATTAAAAAATGACAAGATCATCAAATGGATTGAAGGGCAAAAGGTAAAAGATACAGATGAACGAGGTGCATGTATGAATGTAGAGAGTTAACAAAGAAGTACATTTGAAATAATTTGCGAAAATTCATGCGTTAATATGCATGCGTTACCAATATGGCAAGGGTGACATGACAATAGATCAAATTCAATGACAAGAATTTGAAGGGTGTATTAGCAATGAAGGGAATGTCCCAAAAAATTATTGAAGGGCAACCGAGAATGTTAGCAGTATAAATTCGAAAATAATTTCCACTGATATAAAAAACTGAAGTAATAATATTTCGAACAATACCAACTATAAATCATTTAAAAAAAAGCGTGAATAAAGCGTTCGAAACATTTGATAGTGATATTTCATTTGATGTTGTTACAACGTACATTCGTCAGATCATTAATGAAAATGGAATTTAGACTTTTCGTTTCTGGTTGTTGGTGTTGCTTCAAAGAACGTGTGTTTTTGAAAATTTAATTCAATCACGCTGAGGCGTACTTCATATAAGCAAAATAGGAATCAATAAAATGATATATGAATAATATTCATTCAATTTGGTCCATTATAGATTTCCACACTGTATAACTATTCCACAAGTAACATTATGAGTTGTACAACTATTTCATTTTAAATCTTTCCCAAGCTATTATAGTATATTCAGTAATAATGTTTCCGCATCGTTATTGGGATTTCATAGTTAGAATAGGCCAACGTTTCAATTACCGTAATGCTATGACAAGTATACGAATACTCCATCATAGATATTACGATGTGGGTTGTGCCATTGATTGAACGTATTATTACTCCAATAAAACCAAAAGAAATAATCTCGAGTAGGCAAGATTAGTGAAGTATTCAAATAATAAAATGGAATTCCAACGTTCTACATCAGATTAGAGCCGTCTAAATTCCTGAAGTGGATAAGGACAGTTTCAAGAGATATTTTCGTCCTGGACTCTTTCAATTTTTTACGGGGGGTACCGATTTCTATCCATTCACAAGAATGAAATGCAATTGATGAAACGTAACGGAACCACATATGACTCATGAATTTTCATCGAGAATATTGTTCAATAACAAAGTGTGTTTTCGAATTCCTCCCTAAAATTTTTGAAAACTCCATGCGAAATGGGCTTGTTTCATGCTATGGGAAATGATACTGGTTTGCTTATAGACTGATCAAGTTAGGGGTATATTATACTTATCAAGCCTAATCGGTCCGAAGATCTCTTTATATTTGCAGAAAAAAGAACAATTCGTAAAGCAAGAATTTAAATAGGCTGCGTGTCTGTTGACCAATAAAATTGATCGTGTTTGGAGCGGAGTTGCCAAATGTATTGGTTTTGAATATCCAATCACAGATCTGAGGTTCCAATTTGACAGACGCCATTTTTGTTGTTATTGTTGTCAACTCGGTTTGAATAAACTGTTACAATTATCTAATTAAAGAATGTTTTTTTTTTGTAAAAGGTAGGTCTCGGCGGGTGCCTATTTTGCTGCATATTCCGGTAGTTTAAATTCATAAAAATATTTATTCAGGTTATTTTTGGATTGAATTTTACCATTTTTACCACCAAAATGATTGAAATATGTTTTATACCTAGTTGTAAAAACAGATCATCCATATATCAGACAAAAAGCTTTTCAGCGTTCCAAAAAACAAAACTCCAAGAGACCTATGATTTTCTTCAGTTGGCCGAGCTAAAATAAAAATTAGAACAAAACTTTCCATCCTTCGATAAAAGACAAAGTCTGAAATGAATGTCATAAATAAAATAATAAATAAAAGAGACCTACTTAATATAACACCGACCGTTTCAATTTTTCATTCTTCATTTTGGTAACAAAGTATTGCAAATTTTTCAAGTAAAATGTATCGATCATTTCAAAATCGACTCTTGGTGAGTTGTGGGAGTCAACTTTAAGAAAACTAATATACAAACAAGCATACACTACAGAGGGCGCTGGCTGAATGGATGACAATATGACTGATATACCAGTAACGTTAAATTTCTTATTTTTGATGGGTGGCGTGAATACATAATTGATTTATTTTATCAGGGTTCATGAGCATTCGAAAAGCATTTGAAAATACAGCTCGTTAAATTATATTCAGAATCATGTTTAGATATAACTTGTACTATATCAGTTATCAAGGCAAATATTATTGTCCATTGTTATGCTCAATTCGTGGATGCGAGCGATCTTATTATTGTATATTCATTTGTTTGCTGGCTTTATTTTCAAAAAACAAGGATGAATAATCATAGAAAATTTCAATTGATCGTTCATTTTCTCAGGAAAAATGGAGTACCCATATCACAATTTATTGGTTCATTCGGCATTGAAGATGTATTCATATCGGATCCATTCTGCTTGTTTTTGCAACATTGAGTTTCAACTTTTTCTTGGCTGACAGCTCGCATAGAAACTATTTGTTTTTTCATCGAGTTTAGTTTGTGTGTGTTTTAAAAGTGTTTTAGAGATGTATTTGAATATCAATATGGTGCATTCTTGTGCTGATTTTAATTGTGCGGAAAGGCATAAGAAAACAGAAAGCGCATTGGTTTATAGGCGAGTTATTTCATATAACGAGTTTAGGTTCCCAAAGAATAAAATGATGGGAAAAAAATGGGTGAAAGTACTGAAAAGAAAGAACTATAATCCTTCTACTCTTCCAAGACTTCCAAGATATCATTTAAAAAGTGATTAAAAATGAAAGGGGAACGAAAGTTTTGAATTTGATGACACAGTTTTTTATTTCAACTCCAAGTATTCTCCACAGATGGTATTATCTGGAGTTAATACTGTTACTGAAAATATGAAACAAAATGAATTATTATTTTTGCAAAAAAATCAAATGATTTTCATCTAATGCTTCATTGAATTTTATCATATGATTAATGGTATTACTTCGGAAGCTTTTGTTGGATCAGTTAAAGTATAATCAATTCTGTCTATACTTGACCTCATTCAACCTTCCTCTCAAGTTTTGGAAGATTCAACAGATTACCCAAGCGAGCCTATAACGCTTGAATTTAGTAGCTACATTAGAAAGAGGTATGTATGTAGGAATCATTTTTTTTTATAATGAATTGCAGTTGTACAGATTGAGGATTGTACTGTATTTCCCCCCCAAGCTACTATTCCATAGGTAAAGGATTTTGAAATGTTCTATATCTAGTATGTCTGACAGAATTTTGATACTTGGTAAAATAGATCTCACTTTTTTACAGAAGTTGCTTCCTAGATGTACTTTGCAAACTCCCCTCGTACGACAAAACAAAATCGACAACCAAAACACTCCATTAGGCACACAATAAAAGTATACATATTAAAGCAAGCAGTTCCAGTCTAACCACTTGTTGAAGTGGGATAGATATCTGGTAGATTTGCCGGAAATCATTACTGCGAGTTTTATGCATGGTCGCGGCAGAGCGGGGAGGTCGCCACTAGCCACGAAAACCGAGAGAAGAATCAAGGGGGCGCGTTATGCAACGCTACACGCTTCGGGCCGAAAAGGAAGGTCAACTTACTGAGGGGCCCGAACAGGATTCTCTAGTATTTATGTTCGTTGAATTACCATTTATTATCTACCCGCTGATCACGAATCTTTGTATTCGGAAACACGCAAGGTGGGTTAGAGATGTCTCAACAAGTAGTTAGACGTTTTGAGTTGTTTATGGACTATCTTCAGAGGTGCATGTGGAAGTATCATCAGTATTTCTAATATAGGGGCACCAGCATCAGTAATTGATAAATCTACGCGAAAGAAATGATTGTTTATGCAATTGATTTATGACTAGAGGCGACTATTCGGCGAGTCAGCTTCAATTACTTCATGACAACGCAGAATTGAAACATTGAAAACCTGCAGATGTAGCTTTTCTTTAAGTGATCTTTAGAATATATTTAATTGCCCCTGTATATTTATTCCGTATAAAAATAACAACTGTCAAATCGTTCGAAGAAAGCCAGGGCAACTGGCAGAATTACAATGAGCCGATTAGACAACAACTATACTACATCGAATGTTTCGAAAATCAATCAAATTTGTCATACCTTAATCTATCGATGCATTATTTTTGTAGATTGCAAACTTTTGGATTCATTCTACTAGTTTAGATGTCAATTCGATTTCCAGATTTTCAACTGCAGTAGATTTCAAAAACACTCCGCATAAAAAATCCAGGGATGTAAAATTTGGAGACTTTGGAGGCCGCCCAATCGGTTCTCGTTTACCAATCCTACTAAACAGAAAAACTCCCGAGCATCACATATACAGTAAGGTAAAGCGTCAAACACATCAATGTACGAATCAACACCCATTTAGGTGAAATTAGTGTCATCAGAAGTAAAATTTATTTAGTGAACTGTTACTGATCGAGATAATTGTTTGAATTTTGTATGTGTTATCAAATCTGCTATTTGAACCTAAGAAGAACGGAGAGCTCACCAACTCCACTTTTCAAGTCAGCATCGAAAATGAAATACTCCTCCATGATCAGGATAAAAAGTTTAGGATTGTGGTTTGATCCAGAACTTCGCTTAACTAAACATGTCAGCTATCCGAACCAAACTTCTTTCCAAATCGTGATTTGCTCAACACACAAAACTTAGACTACGCAAGTCACTGAACATGTCAAAAATTTCCTTTTGCAACAGTATTCATGGACCTGCTTTAAGACAATCGGATGTTTTTCAACTACCGCGTATTCAGAACAGCTGTCTATGTTTCTCGTTTGGTATCCGGAAATATGACCATATATCTTCAGCCATGCAAGAATCAGGATGGTTTAAAGTTGGAAAACTTAGAACACTGCATCTCCTAATGAACACACTTGAAGTTTTGATACCTAGTCAACCTGATTACTTACTGAAGAAGTGCATATCTTCCAAGCGTATATCTTCCATCTTCACCCGCTGCTTCTCGTATAATGCACCCACACAATCAACTATTCTGCGACTTTCGATCGTATATAATTAAAAACTTCAAAAAAATATCAAAGACTTAACTGTCTAGTCTCTTGTCCGTCTCCGATCCTGGCAATACAAAAAGGAATTTTCTACAGCGGTTGCATTAACTAATTCCCTGATCTTGCCATCACAATATCACTGTTAACTTAACTTTTTTTGTTATTGTTATTTAATTATTACTATTCCCAGGTTGAGTTGAAAAACAGCCTTGGCTGATATTCCGACAAATCACCATTATACTTTCTTATTTTTGTCTGTTTTAATTGTACTTGTTATGGTGAATAAAGTCGTATTATTATTATCATCATTATTATTATTGCACTTGGTACTGCGAATAGTATTCCAAATGTTCAGATATGTCATTTTCTAGTATTATTTGTTGTGAAGTATCATGTGAATTGTTCTCTACGCCTATTCCATAGGTTTTACTTAGCACCCTCAATTTACTTCTGAAACCATTTTCACTTGGAATATGTCGAATATCACAAAATGTCTCAAACTGATATTTTGATTGATATTTATTTCACATTGCGCAATATGTTCACAAAAGTAGGTACTGATTGATTTTGCTAAACATGCCAGGGTATGTTAGTATTTTAAGTATTTATTTGTTTTCATTTTTGCTACAAATATTCCTCTATTCTGAATAGACCTTATTTTATTCTTTTCAGTACATTACCTCAATGCATTTCAATAAGTTTGTTTGGATAAAAATCAATTTTTTCTACAGTGTTAGGAAGCACACGTTAAAAGGTAAGACCTCGTTAGTCCTTAGCTCGCACAAGTTTCTCAACTTCTGAGAGTTGTCGTTCGTATGGGGGCGACACCTGATTAACGGAAAAACAGATTTCAAACAAAATTTTTTTAAACAGATTTATTTGATATTGTTTTGTTTTGTACTGGTAACTTATTACATTACAGGGTCTCTTTCTTGTGAGTTCTGAGTTATATGCTGATGGATAAAGCTGGAGACGGAATAAACTGGATATATCGACAGCAAATTCATTAGGGTTGATGCAGCAGACCCTACTGAATATTCATCATGCGACTAAGATAGACCAAGGTGTTGAAGATACCATTCTGGCAGGTTATGATGAATCTCTCAGTTTAAGTTACAGTCCACTCGACCTTATGAAAATAATAAGCGGTTAGTTGCTTTGATACACCAGGGTGTTCAAGGTTGTTCAAGAAAACTCCATACATTGGCTTATTTCTGTTTATCCATGGGAGTCAAATGGTCTCTGTGACTGTCAAGGTTGTTCAAGAAAACTCCATACATTGGCTTATTCTTGTTTAGCCATGGGAGTCAAATGGTCTCTGTGACTGTGATGTGATAATTTTGCTAAACGGACTCCAACTCCGTGACATAATTGTGGTCACCTCGTTCAATGTCAAAAAACAAACCAAGTTTATCAGCCACTCGGGCAGCTGACTTCAAAAAAAGCTATAATTCGTACTCTCTCTTAGTCATGGACCATGGAACGGAGTGGATCAGTTAGTGCAACTTCTTCGAAGTCCACTTCACTATTCCAAAAGAGTAAAAATCGAAACGGTAAGCAAATTTCCATCAGCAACTTTGTTCTTCCTCGACAGTTGTGATGACCCATAATCGATAATATGTGGGGCCTTGTGCTGATACTTGCGCGGAGAGGGTTCTTCACTGAGGTTGTCTCTTTTCTGTTCCGTACAAAAACTGCACATCCTCATCGTAATATCCGCATTACCCTCTTTTATGTTGGCCGTTGCCACATTAGTCCATTCCTTACTGACCCTCAGGGACTGGCGGAGATCTTTTCCTCCAGAGGCATACAGTTCATGGTCGTCCAAATAAAAAAATAGGCGATCTATCTATCTCCGAGGATGTCACAGTGATACGTTCGAATGCATTGACTGCAATATTAAGATGCGGAAAAAGGAACTGAAAGAATCGCTCTGAAATACACCCCAGTTAAAAGTGATCCGCTTTCTTCGGACTCTAGCCCGATCTGATTTTATGGTGAGCGAGCCTCCCTGAATGGTATCAGTTGTTCAAGTTATCCTACTAGTTTGTCAGGTGCCACAAGGCATCTGAGTATACTCGCATAGTTTATTATTGACATTTCCGTTATTGTTTATTACACTCCTCTGGTCCATTTTATTTCATACTAATTGTTTATTTCTTTTATAATTCGTGTATATTTTTTTCAATTGACTTTTGGTCTGTATTTTTTCAATCTGTCATCATTTAAGGCATTCAGTATACTTCAATTTGTGATGTAGACTGTTATCGTTAAGATCTACAATCAAACCTGTAACAAAACAACCCTATCATTAAAACAATCCACTTTCAAACTCTCCCTCGTACTAGCAGCAAACTATCGATACATTCAATGTCTTACTAATGTGGCAAATGCTAGCGACGAAATCTCGATTCATAGATTTAAATTTTGAACTATGAACACGACACCAATTATTGCCGACCGATGTTCAATTTACAGTGACATCAGGCTTTTAAGCATGCAGGTATATGAAGGTGTGCTGTGTAACATTTAGACTCGAACATATGCAGATTCTAGATAACGCAACCATATCAATGAACATTTTATAAACTTGACTCTGAAATACGGAATAAGTTTCTCCATGAGTAGTTTCGATGAATGAATTTCTTCAATGCAGAATTCAGTAGTCATCTTTAGGTATGTCAAAAGTATGTGTCCTTTTCTGTGTATATATATGATAAATCAATTATATTTTCGTTACATTTCACGTTCATGAAATTCATGCAGTGTGTTATTACATATCATAAAACAAAGTTGCGTCTGATAGTCCAGTCATGTTATTAAGTTCACCTCGAAATTTGAGATACACAGCTATAAAAACCAGTTAACTTGTAGTTTGACACCCTAAAAGTTGTCTCAAAACCAACATATGATAGGGTGTATGCGACTATTGAAATTTAATGTCAAAGGTCACAGAAAACGTTTCCTATGAGTTTTTCGCTATTTGCGTTCAATATCAATTTCATAGAGGATTGAATTCCCTACAACTTTTGTTTCAAAAAAATGTTTATACTTTCAAAAATTTGAATAAAATTATCTGGTAATTAAGTGTCTTTATGTCCTCATGAATGTTTATATTTTGGCGATTTCGAGTTATGCAGTATTTTATCGTTTTGGTAAAATATTTATTTCAATAGTTTCAGAGAAAATCTGTTTTTCTCATCATAGCATCTCACTTATTTTCACTCCTAATTTTTTTGCTAAGCATGGCTATATCTAAAACCACTAATCTAGTAGACTTTTTACTGTAGTTAATTTCTTCGTCCCTTCTATTGAAAGTTCCCCACATTTTTCTTCGATCATGGAGGAGTAGAAAGACTAAAAATTGAAAACAGTTTCTGAATAATAAATCCCAAACAGCTGAGCAAGCAAAGTGCTTTCAAAAATTTGAGGGAAATTATCTCGTTATGATTTCTGAATGCAAAATTGTATCATTTACCAAAAAATTCAATACAATACAATTTGCATACAGTATTGATGAAACTATTTTAGATAGAACTAGCACTATCAAGGATCTAGGCGTCCACTTATAATAATCACACTAACTTTATTGTTAACTCTGCCTATTGCTCTAACGGTTGTATTGTCAGAAATTGTGAGAATTTCAATAATATTTTGTCTTTTACTTCCCATTAGCTTAGCTTAGTATGGAATCACATCTATAATCAGTATATATCAAAAGTCCAAAAGAAATTTTTAAAACACTCAAGTTATAAAACTACTGGCATATATCCTCAAAGAACTTGCAATAATATCGAATTGTTGGGAACATTTGTTCTTGTAGCTCTTAAAAAAAGAAGAAAACAAGCATCTGTTTTTTAAATAAGTTGTTGAACAGATTCTCTTGTACCAAGATCAACATCTACAAATAATACCACATTTTTGGGTAAAAGAGCTCAGTGAATTTGCCGTGCATTACTGCAAATCAGCCGTCTACCTCATGAAATATCTTTTATTGTATAGTATATGCAAGATGAAAAATGATTCTCGTGCACATTTGTGAGTTATGCATAATTGTTAATGACCAACAGTCCATTTTATTTTTTTTTGCTTGATATGAAATTTATTTCCTTTTGTATCTGAATGAAATAGTGGAATAATTGAATTGTTAATTTTTACTATGTAAATGGAAAACTGTTGGCAATAAACGCTATCATTACTATTATTATAAGTGTCTTTATGTCCTCATGAATGTTTATATTTTGTTAGTTTCAAGATGATATGCAGCATCTTATCATTACTGTAAAACATTCATTTCAATAATTACAAAGTATCACTAATTTTCACATCAATTTTTATTGTTAAACATGGCTATAATAACTAAGCCACCAATCCGGTAATAACCGAGAGTAACCACCCTGTACGTGAAAGAATCCGGAGGAAAACAAAATAATAAAAGAATTGCGTTCCTAAAAAGGGTGCTTCAAGATTATATTCCGTGTCGACCATAAAACGGAGATAATTGGTATGAATGAATCCTTTGTCTGACGATAGTCTACAGACCGTGCACCGAGGGGGATGATACTTGTTACAATAAAAATAATAAAAAAGTAACGCTTGAAAAACGAGAATTTTCCAGGGTTGCCAACTCATCTTCAAACAGGTTCCAATATGATGTGGTGAGGGCCTGATATAACCCTGATATAACTCACACGTACAAGAACTACCTCTTCGAAAAATACAAAGTATGCTTTTCATTCATATTCAGGGTTTGGTGGTTAGGAAAATACTAAAAGAGAAGAAACTAGAATTAAAGAAGTTTTGGTAAGAGAGGTCAAACTTTAGGATCCTTCCAACAAGTCTAGTTGGTAAATGTTTTTCCATTCGAACCATTATTGGAAGAGACACCATTAATTATTGAAAATAGCTCATTGGATTCAAGATTGATTGTTGCCAATCCCCAAAAATACAAGAAAAAATAGTATTTGAAGGAGTAATACAATTACAACTAAGGAATGATTAAAACGGTTCCAAATTTGATGAAAAATGAAGAAGTGAATGAAAAACTGATATAAGAAATAATTAAGAATTTCATTAGTTCAGACTTCAATTGTCTGATATTATACAAAATGATTTAAAATACATGAAAGAACTAAAAAAGAAGAAATCAAAAATTAAAGAA
>WOGQ01000643.1:3516-17504 GCA_015342025.1 Leptinotarsa tumamoca | reverse complement strand
CGGACAGTTATTTGGAATTCATCGGATGAACTAATGGAACACAATACGAGGTAGAACAGACAGTTCTGAGTCATGATAAGCAAACGCGGTGGACTAAGATAAATGGGTCTATTAAAAAATCCAAACATAAAGAAGACATTGCAAAAAGATTGCAATCACGATAAAAAAATGTTTGGAAGATGTTGGTTGCCCTTTAACGGTTGTATATATTTTCCAATCAATATTTTATTGTGATATTTCACACATTAATTCAACATCAATTTGGTTATAGAACTACAAGCAACATCTATACGCACAATCATTTATTTAAAAAAAAAGGATAGTAACTATTGAAACTTGTTTTTCGCCAATACACACAGTACAATAAAATACGTAAGTTTATAGCAGAGCTCAATCTATTATATACTCATAAATGTGAAGAATGATTTTCTTTGGAATTAATATATTTTTCATTTCTAGCAAAAAAAAATACTGATTTTGAAATCATAAAGTGATGATTCAAAGTTTTGTTCTACAAGTATATTCGATGATTTTGAAATAATACTTTTTTTTATTGAAAAATACTTCTTGCAGAAAAGTGACATACTAAATTTCACTTTCTCTGTCAAAGTTCATTGTCATCATAAAAAATCTTATCGAAATTTACAAAAACCAATTTTCATGTTTGGGACTGGAAAATGCGTCTGTCACTACTCTTTATCTTCTGAAGGGAAACATTTACTCTTCTACATAAAATGTTTCCTTCATTCTGATAATATTGACAGCCAGTATGTTTAAAATCTGTTTTTCCGTTAACCAGCTGTCGCATCCCCACGAACGACAACCCGAGGTCTCGTCTTTTAACGTGTGATTCCTAACATGTGAAAAGTTATATCCCAAAATTCACTTTAAAGCTGAATTCCAAATTGATTTATGAAACTGAATGAAAATGTCAATGTATTATACTCAAACAGAGACATTTTCATTTCATTAAGATATTTAAGTAGTTCGGACTTCTACTGTCTGATTTGATTCCACTTTGATTCGAAATCTATGAAAGAACAAATGAAATTAAAATGAATATCTAAAATATCAATTATATTAAGCAATATGAAATAAATAAGATACAAAATGAAAATGACTACAGAGTAAAAAAATAAACAAAAATACAAATAAAAAAAATATAATAACAAAAATAAGCAAAAATTTAAAAAGATTTCAAACTAAGTAACCTCACGACGTTTCGATTGTTAGTATCCACAACCGTTTTCGGGTAATGACTGTCATCATGATGACGATTGTGAATACTAACAATCAAAACATCGCGGAAGTAACTCGGTTTGAAATCTGTTTTAATTTATTTTTATTATTTGCTTATTTTTGTTGATTTATTTTTTTATCTTTATTTCTTTTTACTCTGTAGTCATTTTCATTTTGTATTTTGTTTGAAGGACAAAACACAAGCACTACAGGAAAATCTTTAAGGTGCTATAAGAGCGGTGCCTGTGCGAAACTAACGAGTCACATTGGATTTGCATCGTTGGAGATTAAATCCATTTGGAAAAATGTTCTCATGAAGTTTATTCCACATACAAGCAGTTCTCCAGATGAAAGGGTTCTTGAGAAGTGAAATTCCAGGTGTACTGAGTTGAACCCCAAAACGATGAGCAGCCATTTTCATTTCGTATTTTATTACTTAATGTAAATGATATTTTAGTTTTTCATTCTGACGTTATTTGTTTTTTTCATAGATTTCGAATCATAATAGAATCATATTAGACAATGAAAGTCATTAAGATATGTCTGATAATTGTAGATTTTGTATATAACTTTTTTACTTTTGGTAATCACGAAAAAAATGTCAACTCGGGTTCAATCTTGAAAAGAAGCATAATATAAAATTACCGAATATAAAGTTGAATACTTGCCAAAAAGCTATCCATCTCGCCGAAGACAAAATCGGGAACGTGCTTACACCAAAAAAAGAGATAAAAAATTATCGCACCTCCTACCAAATAATATAAAACAGCCAATTTGCAGTCAAAAGTGGCGACGCATTTAAAAAGAATGGGCACTGTTATTAAATTCAAGCCAAGCTCAAATTGATGACATTGCGTCTAAAAAGTTTTGTAATAACATGCACACAACCTGCTATCCACAATATTTAGCGAAATTACACGTTGTCGCCGTAAATGCCAGCAATTCCAGCGGGCGAAATTACAGGAGGCCATTTTCTCGGACGAGTTAGTGCACTCGAAAGTGATGTAAACGTTATTATCCCTGTAGAATATCTAAGATCACGCAGGATGAGGAAATGGCAAAACAATAATTTGAAATGGGTACGCTATAGTTACGGTGTGCCATGACAAGCTTATGAAGTAATCTCGACGTTTTTGTTAAACATGCTTTTGAGAAAATAATAGCTTGCTCTCGAAGTAACAGAGGTAAATAAATACCTATTCTGTGTGAGAAATGTGTTCACCAAATTACAATAGAAAAATTACATTACATGTAAATCCATATTACATTCATAAAGTGGCTTGAGTCAGCACAAAAATTCCTTAAATCGATGTTGACACCGCATAGAACTATTTTGATAAATGGAGTGAATAGGACATGTTTGATAAAATAAAAGAAAATGGTCTCTAATCACATAAATTTAGAATATTATTCTTCTTCAAAATATGAAAAGAAATTTATAACAAGATCTACATAAGAATAAATTAAGACTGTTTATAGGTATCAAACCACATACAATATTCAGATTCTGGATATTTTAATTCCCAATTACATTGACTAATAACTGCACTTTGCTCACTTGATGTGAAAACTGTACTTTTATATAACATATCGTTTAGAATATGAGCATCATCGGTTTTTGATTATTTTAAAATTATCATCCATTTATAATTATTGAATTTTTTTACAATTTCCAAAGTTAGGTTTAAAGGCAATGATGGACTCGAGATCTGACGAGATGATTGCCTGTGAATAAAAAGTATTATATCTACTATATTTCTACGAATACTTTTGATACAAAGTTCTTTCAATTGCATATTGATTCCTGAAGCAAAAATCTATTCGCTATAATGTCCCCATGGAAGTGTATTAAATGAATTGGGAATTATTCTACACGCTGTATTGCTTGAAATCGCTTCGTAAATAACCCATTATTAAAAAATTGTTATTGTGGGCTATCCTGAGGTGTACAATACTGTAGTATATAATTTTGATCAATGTCGTAGGGTTCAGCCAGCGTTTACAATGTAAGCGCACAAAATGTTTTTATCAGTGTTTCTCTACTATATTACGAATGTTATGTACATATAAACCTTCCTCTTGAATCACTCTATCTATTAAAAAACCCGCATCAAAATCCGTTGCGTAGTTTTAAAGATCCAAGCACACATAAAGACAGACAGCGGGAAGCAACTTTGTATCAAAATATCTATTGATTTGTTCACTTACCTATTTTTCTAGTCTCGTCTAGAATACTGTCTGAAATTTCTATTGACAATTACTTTCTTCCTTATAAAGATTTTTTTATCCAAAAATGTTTCCTGAAATAATCATTGAAACGTAAGGAGGTACAAAAATGAAATCTGAAAAATTATACGAAATCCTACACACAATATACAGTCCGGCTGTAGCTTACAAGACCGGGTAGCATGTAGTCGTACTCTCTAATTAGATAAGTACGGAATCTAATTAGAGTCTGAGCAGGAGGTAGACTCCATTTAAAAAAGAAGCAACTGAATTGCTTGTCGGCTGGAATTCAATCAAGCGGTCTGTAGTTAACTCCGATTTACTATGAGTGATTTGTATATAATTACAGGGAGAGCAGACATTTCCTCTGTATTAGAGAAATAAATACAGGGCAGACGGAGCTTTGACAAAAATGACTGCCAAATCACCTCTTCAAGTCGCTAAGAAATGATATTTTAATTCCGGAGAATGAAAAAATTGAAAGCTCTTTATGGAACCTTTTCAGCTGTTTCGGTTCAACAATATTAGTTGTACAGTACTCAAAACGAGTATTACGATCTTTTTCCACATTTTTAACGTTCACTAAAAGCTTTTCGATCATATTAATGCTACTATGCTGTGAAAAATAATTTGCGGATCAAATGAAAACATAATACAATCAACATTTAAGAAAGGAAAATTGGTGCTTCAATAATATTAATATCATACAATATTAGATTAGACTAAACAAAAATGTTGTACCTATAATACAATAAGAATTTCAATCAAATCATTTATAAAAGCCAGTCCATATGAGAGAAATTATCGCCTTTACTTTCTTTTGGAATATATTCACAAGTTGTATATATTTTAAGCCAAACATATCCAATAAAATATTTTGTATTTTGGAGCGACGGATCCATATCTTCAGTTTCTCCGTCACTGCAATTTTTCCTTATCGATTTTTCATTGCCGATTGAGATTTCCAACGATACAAAGGATTTTGAAAAAGAAAATGGAGTCCGTTTCGTATTTTTTCGAAAACTCAAGGTAGGAGACTCACAGAAGTTTAGCAATTTGAGACTAGCTAATTATGAAAACACAAGAAATCGATAATTTTGTCAAAGATGTTATATTGATGAATGAGAAAAAATTTTCCTAAAACGGAAATTGAATCGACCTAAGTCATTTTATGGTAGATAGGTAGGTAGATCTGAAGTGAGTGGGTCTACTCGACCCTCCACCGCCACCCATAAGGGTTTATTGTGGCTCACACCTATTCACACTCGGCCAAATAAACCCAACTTCCTCAACGAAGCCGATTAGTTTGTATGATGAGTGGTCTTTCAGGCCAGATAGTGAGAGTACGAACATTTTACGGTGGTCTATGAATTGAAACAACATGATAACAACCCAATCTTCAATTTTTGAGAAGATGATTTAAATTCGAAACAGTATTGTGAGATATTGAATAAAGCAGTTCAAGGATAGTTATCTGTCTGTTTCTGTAGTCTGTTTCAGATAATATAGTTGGTAGGCAAATTACCGTTCAAGGCAGCAGTGTCATACAGAGAGTAACTTAATATTTTGGAAAGAGCCAAACTTGTACAAAAATGGGGGTCATTCTAACAAATGTTTGATCATGTTTCAAAATGTCTCAGGATGTATTTTGGTAGAATCCTAATTATAATTATAATATAATTATAGAATCCTAACGATATTATTATTATTATCATTATTATTATTATTCTTTGGAAAAGCTATTTCTCAGTTCATCAAAGTAGTTTCTTCTAGAGAATAATACCTATTAAAATGTTGTTTTCTGTTGTCTAGCCTCTCCAATTTGGATATAAAACCAAGAAATATTTTCAAAAATCAAAAGCTAAATAATATTTTCAAGCAATGTATTACTCAAAAAGTCACCAAATTGAAATTGCCTCACTAGCAAGGAGATGTGGAGTTCTAGTTTAAGAACCGGCATAAACACGATACAATTAGACTCCTAGTATTTGAACGCGCCTATGTACTATTTCTATTAGACCATAAATAAATTTGAACTCTTAAGCTGGTGGTTCCCATTTACATATTATTTATGTTCCGGAGAACGGACATACCGCATAAAAATATTTGATGATTCTTAACGATGCATTTAGTTTCATAATGAGGGGCTTATTGAAATATATAAAGAGGTGATTACGCCCACCGTAAACGCTCGAGAGTTCAAAATTGAGATAATCTCTGAATGCCTTTACCGGTGTACGGAACACCGGCGATTACTATAAACGTCATGTTGTGCCAGAAATTTTATGAAGTGGAGGCGAGCTTTCAAGCGAAACTTCAAGCTCTTGGTTATTGTTATCGAACTGGTTTTGGCGACGCCACTGAGTCGTATCGGTGAAGGGTGATATATAATTTGAAACTCTAGATACAAAACTCTAGACAAACCTCAAATAGTGACTTTTCTGTTTAATATCAGAAAGGATATTGAAGTACTTGTTCAAGGTTCGATGCCAACACAACCAATAAGTTAACTAGCGCAGCTAGTGCAATTTTTTGCACAGAAATTATGATATCCAGTTCTGAAACATTCATCTTCTTAGACAGTGTTGCTTTGTTTTTCGTAACTATGAATTCTACTTGGTTTCTAGCATGGCAAGCCAAAATATTTCCCGGAAAGGATAAGAAGAATTGGGTCCAAGGACAATCTCAGAACCTGCTTCAGATCCGGATTCACCATCCGTAGCAGTCTCACGAAAACCAGGCCACCAAACGCGGACTGCGATTCCAAGAATTGCATTTACCGGATATCCTGTGAGTGCGGCAAATCCTATATCGGTGAAACTAAATGGCCATTGATAGTCCGCTTTGCCAAACACAAGAGAAGCACACAGTGAGGAGAAACCAGCAAATCGGGAATAGCAGAGTATGTTTGGACTCATCAACATAACATATCAAGTGGTTCCAAGCTGAGAACATCCACAGGAAAGAATACTGGTTTGAGAGGAAGTTCAAAGAATCTGCATATATGTTGTCCAACGACACATTCAGCCAAGCTATCGTAGATATACGCAATATATAGAAACCTGTAATGAAGTGGAAAACGGTCCACTCTCGCCGAACGATCATCTCCCGCTATACCGGTGAAGCGGAGAGAGGGAAGAGGGGATAGGAAATAATTTGAATGACCTATAAATATTCATCTTTCGAAGGACTAGTCCAGTCATCACCAGAAGAGAATTGTGAATACTCATACACCCAGGTACACCCAAAGAGGATTGTGGATACTAACAATTGAAATGTCGTGAAGAAACTTGTCTTGAAATCTCTTAATTTTTATTTCATTTCAATTGTTCAATATTTTGCTTATTTTATTGTAATTTCATATCAGGGTTTTTTGCTTATTTCAATTGTTATTGCCAGCTATTAATTTTGATTTTCAATTTTTGTTTTTTCAGGGATTTCAAATCAAATTATATCATATTAGACAATGGAAGTCCGAACTGATGGAATTCAAAAATGGAAAGTCTATACTTCGTTGGAATATATATAATACACCAAACCGTTATTTTAATCTTCCTCTTGCAGATGATCACTTGGTGATCGAAACACGTCGAGGTGTTGAAATAACGGTTTGGTGTTGGGAAAAAAACTCTAGTAATATTCAGTTGGAGTATAGATTGAACTCTAGAAAGACAAGACAAGTTGAAGATCCTAAGAAGCACCTGTGCACTTTCATTGATACAGTTTTTAAGTATGATAGCAAGTATATCAAATTTGAGAGTCTAGCCACGAAAATGCTTGAAAATGATTTTGAAGATCTTTCCATTTGGCAAATGTATAGTGCTGAATATTGGGCAGTTGGGGTGTCTCTTCAGTGCTTATTGATAATTCACTCAAAACTGAATGAGTTTGTAGCGAATCTCTCGCCAAAGAAGAGTACGGTGATTGATGAAGTATACTATTAGATGCTAAATACGCCCTGAACCTCTGAAACAGCTGTGGGGTTCACATCCGGAAGCACATACACGGGAAAACCTTTATAAAGGGAACGATACAAAAGAGAACCGACAAAACAGAAATCGGCTTAGAACAATCATAGGGCTACTCATAGGACACTGCCCATTGGGAGGACACCGGAACAAAATAGAACTTTACAACGGAAACCCCAGTTGCAGACAATGCAACATAGGGACAGAGACAGCGTGTCATACTTCATGCGAATATGAGGCTTCGGACCACAGGAGGCAAACAATTTATGGACAACCCAAATCATGCCCAGAAGAATATGACATACACCCAGCAAGAAACCTATACAGAGTAGTACAGGGCACATGATTGTTGGAATGGGAGCCATGAGAAAGATGGGAGAAAAATGCAATGAGGCTGCAGTGTTTTCCAGCGACTTTGGAGAGATTAACAAGTCAGACGTCTTCCAAATAGTAAAAATAGGGGAAATAGCTTTTGCATGCCATTCTCAAAGAAGGTTGCCGTCTGATTAGATAACCATTGCAGCAAGGTCGTGTTGACGCAAATTAAGCACTATGAGAATAGGGAAAAGACAACTTATCAATAAAATCTAGGTGATTCCATATCAATCTTCTTCATTTCAACAATCAAGAAACACATTTATGACCAATCCTCAGATCAATTTCGAAAGACTCATGTGATTTGTTGAATGACTGAAATGTATAAAAATTCAAATCAAAGAGTGAAAAACTGTAAGTTACGATAACCACATGAGGATAATGTCATCTACATTAAAATTCTTCGGATTCCATTTCCATTTTTTAAACCAAAACCAGATAATTAACTGGCAAGTCAAATAAAAAATTTACTTGGTTTACAGTGTTTAAAATATTTCAATGATAGGTTTTGAATTTCTTGGAATATTTCGTGAACATGTACTTAGTGAGGTTATTTCGAAGAATTATGTACCGAAAAAGTATCGAGAATTTAAATACTCAACGGAAAAGTGATTCTTAAAATTAATTATCAAAATAAATGTTTTTTTTTTCTAGAATCGAAACTATCTCATGTACTGCATGAACATATATTATAAATGAATAAATGACGTTGATCTCTTGAAGAAAAACCCTTTGAAAAAGTTAAGCAAGAAGCATTTCCATGTTGGCACATGAAAACAAGAAGGAGAACACTATAAGTAGACCGTGCGAAACTGCAATGCTGTCTCGCCCACTTCTAAGATAAGTTTTTTGCACATGATAGTCTCTTTGAGGTAAACATCACTGATTATAAAATTCGGAACAACGAATAACAATCAAGTTGAGATACGAGCAAAAGTAATTGCCAATGTCATTTCACCTGGCAATATTATTCGACAACTTCCCACTCCAGTAAGTATGACATCAGGCACGTTTTTTTAAATATGCCATTTCATTGCAGTGGGTGTTATCGTCCGTCGATAAAATATTTCATGTTATTACCGATGACAATACTGGAAATGGTGCTATGCGTTAGCAAATCCAAATAAATCACAAAATGTCTGTTGTTGAACAATATCGAAATATTGCAGCAACTTCGGACTTTATTTCAGTCCCTATCGATGCCATTCGTAATATATTACATTGTGAAGGGAATATATCATCAAACAACTGCAAAACTTAGCAGAGGTGTAACGCCTGCTATCAATTGTATAATCAGAGGTCACCATCAAAAAATTCCGTTACATCTTCGTTGAAATGTACAATCAAGAAAAGCCGCAAAATTTCTTGAATTAAATATATTCTCATCATGAAAGTAATTATCTGTAGATCGTTTAATTCTAGTATTTTTTCTAATAAGTAATAATTTGTCAAAGTTGAACTGACCAATACTTGATTAAAATCCATATTAAAACTAATTAATACAATGTATTGTATGATTTTCACTATAAACGGGTTTTACAAAAACCGCGACACGTGTTTCGCTATACAATAGCGTAAACTGCTTGAGAAAGCTATTGTAGAGCGAAACACATGTCGCGGATTTTGTAAAACCCTTTAATAGTGAAAATAATACATTAAACTATATTGCCTAAATGGTTTTTTTATTTGTCAAAGTGTCACAATAAGAATGGTAAAAGAAATCGTTTCGAAAACGTTTTCACACAATTCTATTAGTTCATCTCCACAAAATTATTGAAAAGTAATGGATTCAGTTTCAAATATTCAACTACAGTTAAAATAAAAAAAATCTGTGTGGAATTCCATAACTTGATTTTGATAAAGCAAATCATAGAATTCTCACCAATGGACACAGTGATTCAAGAGAAAAGTTCATGTGTATAATGTGTTCATGTTTTATGTGAATTGGTAGAGATATGACGATGGTGGAGGTGCTAAGAGTGCCAGCTTTCATCGAAATTGGTGTCTAATTCTTTTACGATATTAACGTTACCATTCGCTGCATATTGTATTGCTTTCATAGGTCTACAAAAAAAATCCGCGATGGCATATTTCCATCTTTTGATGATAACCGTTTTAATATTTGAAATAATGGTCACATAATATGGTAATTGGAAAGCTATATCAATTCATATCAAATAAATACGTTAGTTTCCTTAAGCATTTCATGAACATTATAACTGCTACTACAACAAAAAATTCAAATTAATATCTCAGGATTTATCTCAAAATCAAAACTATGCCGCGAAAAAAAAATTCTAACGGTCTGATAACACGATAAGACGCGTGCAATGATTTCGTTTAGCAAATCATTTGAGGTTGACGTCGCATTTTTGTTTTGTGTTGTTTTTACGTATTTCAATATTGAAATTGATAGTTTGAACATAATTTTGTTTGAGTGAATTTTATAAAAGGTCATTATCATTAGTAACTAGCTTCGCTCAGGGAGAAGTGAAATAAAAGGATACATTTCAAATAATATTCATTTAGATACCCCTACCATTAAACACCCCCGCCCATACAAAAAATATTCGAATGGTTCACGATGTTCCAGAACATTCAATATTCGAGACTGTTTTAAAATGTTTCACAATGACCTGGTATGTTCCAGAATGTTCTAGACTATTGTGGAATGCTCTTAAATGCTCTAGAAATGTCTACAGGGCGAAACTTCCAGTCCTTACAGCTTCGAAAGCTCTAATCATAAAACAAATGGCATTTGAAAAATTTAGAAAATCCCTCAATAGCTAAACTAAGTTAGGGGTGAAATACAAAATTATTTTAATGGTTACAAGAGTAATTGATAAGAATAATTTAGGAAAAATCAAATTTTGTAACATGTTTTGACTGTCGTGATTCCTTTAGATGTTTGAATCAGCTATCCCTAGACTTGTATTAGTACCAGACATTATGCAGTCAAACAAGTGAACTTGTACTCAAATTATTAATTAAATACAAATGTTGAATGTTGTATTTCTGTTGTATTAAATGAAGCAATCGAATAATAAGGATGCAAATAATTTAAAGAACCTACAAGCCTAATGTTATCAATCCAAGAAGCAAATTCAAATTCGTGGATCGGTATTATTCATAAACGAAATCTGCGCCTTCCACCCGTTTCCTAATGAATATTATATATTTAATACAATATAAATGGTCAAGTAGTTCGAGTTTTTCCGAGAATTTCATAGTAATGATCGGATCAAGCAAAGAAACATCAGCCTACTTATTTAAGTGAAAAAGGAAAACTTTTCTAATGTATTCATAATAAAAAATGTTACTATGTTTATCACAATTGACATATAAAACTACTTGGTGGTCCAGCTGGAAGTAGTTGATTGCAGGAAATCAGCTTGTTTACGAGTTGTTTAAATTGAAAATGTGTAAACTATCACTTTGAATTCCACTACCGCTTAGAATCGATAGGCCAACTAGTTTCGAAAATACAAAATTAACAATTCAAATTTTTATGGAAAATTCATTTTGAAATGAGCTTCTCCCACAAACTCGAAAAACGTATTCATTATATCACCAGAAACTTGTTTGTTTCTCTCTTGAATTCTGAATGATTCCTTAGCACCGCATTTGCACGTATTGATGTAATGTATGTTTTTGCCGTTCAACGATCAACTTTTGCCTCCACCTCCACTTTATGAATACTTCAAACTTTCACAACAGTTTAATACCAACAAGCTCTTTGGGTTAATGAAATAGACACTAGTGATACCAAAACGACAGAATACGTATGGATACAAAATGATTTTCCAACACATGAAGATAATTATGAATTGAAGCAGGGCCGAATTTGTAAGTTTGGAGGCCCTAGAGCAACAAAGGAGTGGAGACCCCCAATTATTAAATATTTTCCAATTGAAAGAAATATTTTTTTCAGTAATTTTTTTCAGAAATGTATTGTCACCAAATCAAAATTATGTCAACAAAGAATTAAGTAATTTGTTGAAGTCAAATACAATTTATTGAAATTATGGCGTTAACTAATTAAACTTTTCGACGAAAAGTGGATATTTTTCTTCCTTCATTGTGGGGGCCTCTCTTCTGTGGAGGCCCTGGGCATTAGCCCCACCTGCCTTCCTCGAAATCCGACCCTCAATTGAAGTATGCTCATAAACAGAATATAGTGTGTGTCATGTGAGGCTTCTTTCGAACGTTTGAAATGAAGGAGTGAAGTTATTAAAAAATGTTTCACCTTTTAGATGAATTGGCCTCTTTTTTGAATATTTTTCGATATACATGGTATTGAATAGAAGTGTGGCACTTCAAAGTTTTTATAAATGGAATGAGATATATTACCTTGCTCATTCGGATTCCGTCACACATGTAGTTTCAGAAAATATAGGACTGTATGGGGAAATACAAAGAGGATCGGAGGTGATGCCAAAAATAACGCCCAAAAAGCTGATCTATTCAATCGGCCATATTTTC
Organism: Leptinotarsa tumamoca; assembly: GCA_015342025.1. Taxonomy (NCBI): domain Eukaryota; kingdom Metazoa; phylum Arthropoda; class Insecta; order Coleoptera; family Chrysomelidae; genus Leptinotarsa; species Leptinotarsa tumamoca. Next base: position 5,214 of record WOGQ01000643.1, on the reverse strand, counting down.
AATAAAAATTCAAATCTTTTTTGTTTTGGAGATGTTTCGAAAATTTATTTTTTCAGTATCATGTTAGGAATCACACGTTGAAAGGTAGGACCTCGTCAGTCCTTATCTCGCACAAGTTTCTCAACTTCTGAGAGTGGTCGTTCGTATGGGGGCGACAGCTGATTAACAGAAAAACAGATTTTTTTTCAAACAGATTATCAAAAAATAAGTTGACCATAGTCTTGCTCTTTCTAATACTGGGTATCAAAAATATGTTTTTCATTTTTACAAATTAAACATCCATATTTCCTGGAAAAGCTTCATTCAAAAATATGGGGTAGTATAGATAAATATCTAGCGGTTCGAAAGTCACAAAAAAAATGAAACATAATTTTCATTGTACCTCCCCAGAAAAAAATTGAAAATGAAAATTTATGGTGAAATAAAATCGAGACGAATTAATTTCAGGAATATGAAAAGATGAATTATTTTTAATGACAGGTTCTTCAGGAATTGATATTTATTTTGATATCGTTAAGGTATAAACATATTATTAAAAACTCTGAAAGGGAATAATCTACAATAGAATTCAGGTCGTGAACTAGGTTTATACGGAATCGATTGGATCCGAAAAATTTCGGGCCCAAGTTTCTCATAAAATGTAACGGGAAAACTATAAAATAACATAAAGTTTCCTTGAAATATGTGTTTTTGAACACTGAATCCCCCAGTTTCCTACACACATTACTCAACGACAAAGAAATAAATAATTCTTTCAATTTTTTTCTGAGAAGGACAACTTTGTCAGTGAAATTGTTTTCTTAAGTTGGCTTGCGTATTTTTATGGTATAACTCGCTGGATATACTCGGTATATACTCATGCAACTCCATATTTTCATTTAGAGCTTTTCACAGACATAATAAATATGGGGTGTTACATTGGAAAAAATTAATATTGTTTTCGAATTTTAACTCAACCAATATTATTTTAAAAATTGGCCAAATTATTGTATGACAATGAAAATACATTTTCAAAACAATGTTAAAACAAAACCGAAGTGTCCGATGTGGCTTCGTTTCTGAGATACCTACAGAGCGTTGAAGTTTAAAAAAATGGTTTTTATGAAATATCATAAATATCCTTATTTGGTTGAAATTTGCTTTGGAGACCAGATGACAGTGACAGTGTTGTCATATTTGTGAAAGTCAGATTTGTCAATTAGCAGTAATTCCATCCAAATAAGCGCCTTATTAATTCAAAACACTAGCAAATCTCAACCAAATAGGTGAAAGGAATACCGTTATTTTCAATCTCAACGCCCTGTATCTCAGAAACGAAGCAACTCCGGACATATGTTTATAGAATTTTTTTTAGGGGCGCAACGAATCACCCTATGAAGTTTCGTACCGTAGTTAGGAAACCTCCTGTATACCGAATTGGCTTATGTCTGGAGGTTTCAAAAGCAGTATGGTTTAAAACGGTTTTCATCGCATCAAGGTTTGAAATGTTTGAAGGTGGTTGACAATGTTTTGTGGTGTATTTCATCAGTTCGGACTTCCATTGTCTAATACAATAAAAATTTATTTGAAATATCTGAAAAAAATTAAAAAGATTAACCGAAAATAACAATTTTATTAAAGAAAAAACTGAAATTACAAAGAAATAACATACAAGCTACAACCAAAAAAATTGAAATATTAATAAAACCTGAAAATTAA
>WOGQ01000642.1:0-17506 GCA_015342025.1 Leptinotarsa tumamoca | reverse complement strand
TCCTTATATATGGGGCTCATATTTGGTGGAGGTACTTAACCGGGTACAAGGTATCGCCCTGTATATTAATCTGCCGCGCTTTAGTAAATCCCGAAATCCCCGCTTGGGCTCCCTCCCCTATTAATACTTTTTAATTCATGCTTTTTGACGATTTGTTTGTAGTTAGGGCCTTTTGTATTGCCCAAAAATTTCTCTATGACCTATTTGAAGGCAATTTACCCTTCTCTTTGAGGATCGGTCATGGTTGTGATGAATACTGGTTTAGCCATAAGCCTTCTAATATCTGGTCTAACGAAAACACCTTCCGTCAACTTAGACAGTGAGAGGCCTGGAAACTTTGATATTAGGTATTTGAAGCAATTTCCATCTTTTGGAAGTGACTCAACAATCTGCACCGCACACTTGCCAACCGCAAAGTATAAATTTCAGGTTTTCATAAGTTTCTTCGATGTGTACTGAATGACTGACAGGAATGGAGGCATAGGAGCCGCCATTGTAAAACAGAAGTGCTTTAAGGCTTCTTCTTGAAGCATCTTTGAAAAAAGGCCACTATGCTAAGTCACATGGTCATATTGGTACAATAAACCGACTCGTCCTTTTGGGCAAAGTAGGGTACAGGGCTTAGGGCGTTGTTTGTTCAGATTAGAAAGTAATGATAGGTATGGCCTGTATACATTCAAAACAGTAATAAAAATAAAGTTATACCAATTCATTTATGACTTCAAGTTAGCAAAAAAACCTTTTTTCGTAATGCAATTTTGCCTTTTGCAAAAATAGTTGACGTTCTGGAATATCTTGAGTATTTTTTTAGTTTTTAGAACACCTAAATACATGGAGATCAGTTGGAAATATTCAGACAGTTTTTTTATTGCAAACTTGTGTAATTTCACCTGAGTATAAACTAACTAGCTATTCATACATTATTCGAGAAACTTTACAAATGAACTCATTCAAATGGATGTAATGGAATTATCTGACTGTTGGGTACTCGACTGGGTATTTACTGGAATCTTGCTAGGCTAAAATAACAAGTTATTAATTGCAATGAATACTTGTCTAATAAAATTTATAATGATATAGGTATTCCTCAAGACCCACATCTGTCAATCTTCGGAGTTCGGAAAATATTCAGTGCTAATCCCACACCTATGCCACTAGCAAAAACAAAAAAAATTGATCCAAAGGAAAATATGAATTCCGATGAATAGAAGGGGTGTATTACGTTTTCGAAAAATCACAAGTTATATTAAACTTTTTTGAAAAAATTTGTACCTTGTTGATCAAAAGTCTCAACTTTGAGAACATATGTTCATACGAAGTTTTCTTCTCGAAATAAATTTGAAAATAACTTCCTTGAATATTGGTTTGATTTAAAAAATATCATGAATGTTTCAACTGTGTTTCATAAAGGAATGTCTGGGTATCTTGGATTACTCACCTATCGTGTTGACTCAGTACACGATGTTGGAAAATTACTCATCAAAAAAGCTATTATTTAAGAACAGAACACAAGCACTACCGGAAAACCCTTAAGTATGCTGTCGTCAGCAAAGCAATATATTGGATTCTCAGTTTTTTCCAATAAATAGAGGATTGGAGATAATATGGATCCCTGGGGAACACCAGCGTTGATTCTGGAAGCTGCAGAGCCATACACAAAAATTATCCTATAAGCCATAGCATCGAAGTTTGGTCAGCAAACCCTCATGCAACACACGGTCAAAGACCATTCAAAACTTATTTGTGTGAGTTATAATGAACCTCGCGAATTTCCAGCGAAGTAAAATGTCTAATAGCTCCTCTCATAACAAAAAAGATGAACTTATAATTCAGAGAATTTCATTAATTTCATTAAATTGTACATCCCAAACATAAAACTATTTTGGGAATCGTCTAATATATTAGCGGTTCAAGAGTTAATATTACCTGTATCTGTACTTGCAGAATAACGACTTGCTACTCCATGACAACAGAAATAGCCGTAACTGCTGAATCATCCAAAATACAACAGTATATGCCTAGATTTGATGAAGTGTGTATTTTATTGTTTGGTGAAGGAGCACGGCCGGGCTTGTATATTACCCAATTCCTCCGCCAGAAATTCAACTATATGTGAATATTCGTGTGTTAATAATTACTCGTAAAAACCAAAGGAGGGGTATATACGGACATTCATGGCACTATTTAAAATGAATAGTCTACAGTCTAGAAAATAATATAATAACATTTTTATCTTATTCGCCATATTGCATTTCGTAGAACGGTTCATTATCAATTCACAAAATATATATTATATAAACATCATGATACATTCTGCACAAACAACAAACCGAAACTGTTCAATGATGGCTCGAACGAATACATGTAACTGAAATCGAGTACAATACGACACTATGTGTTCATGAATATAATATTACATAATATTCGCATCGACCGTGAGCTCGTTTGTTCTCATTAATAGGATTTCCATCGAAGCATAATGCCGAATAATGAATCATGAGTTCTGTAAACCGCGTGATAAATTGGCTTCACGGGCCTCGGATAACCACAAAAAATATTCAAATGAGAATATAATTCACGTTTCATGGCGATACAAACTGCAAAGTTCCAACAAATCGATGATCAGTAAATAATGATCGATTGTGATGGTTGGTTGTTGAAAAACTCAATCACTAATTCGGTTTGAAATCATGAATATCTAACGAGATCAGGAAATCTGATAAGTACTGTGAGATTTAGCCTAAGCATCTCACAAAAAAAATTTGAAATTCTATAATAAATTGCCATGTCACATAAAACAACTCAGTTTCTACTGTTTCAAGCAAAAACTGAAGTCATTTCTTTTGAATCACTGTTTTTATTCCACAGATGGATATATGTTATACAACATAGATAATTCGTGCGACTTCGAGTAACGACTGTTATCATTTTTAACATTAGTTGCTTGATTGTATTTGTTATTGTGTACATTGTTCTGTTATAGAAGCATTCTGATATTTGTATATTATTTGCATATATGACGATATATTTAGCTTTTTCTTTTGACTTGCTACAAATATTTGTTCAAATGTATCACATAACCAATAAACTATTTCATTCTATTGTTTATAATTCAATTTAGACGTTTACCACACCCTACTGTGTAGGTAGTTGGGAGAGATTTACATTTCGAAATTTATTTCGAAATATAAGTGGCTCTTAAGTAACTAAACTAATGTATTTGTATAATACAATCAATCATAGTGAAGTTGTCGCCAAATTTGATAACTTGTTATGGGTGATTCTTTTTGCCGGTTCATATAAAAAATAATTGGATGATGTTTCTGAAATGGAACGTCAGATTAAAATTTTGTAAATACCATCTTCTACCATCTTGAAACGTAATGCCACTTTTCCATTAACGCAGAAAAATGAACCGTTTAGTAGCTTTGACATTTTTTTGTAATACCAGAGGTCATCTTTATCATATCAGAGGTCCATCTCGAAGATGAAATTTGAAAAATACCACTTCTAATTATGATTTTCGAAATGAATGAAGTAAACAATTTCATTTAGAAAATGTAAATGAAAGCACGTGGATTTCTGAAAGACTTCAATTTGTGTCTGTAACTTTTGATGCTTTATAGTTCAGATCAGACATTCTTTGAAGTATTGTTCACATTTATGGATAATTGAATAGAACTGACCGATACTTTTATCGTAAACCAGTACATACATACATTATCATTCATAATTCGTCCACCCACCCATATCAGCACAAAGTAGCGGAATTCAACAGTATGATCCACAGACTGATAAAAGTTCCCTCCCTAAGAGGCGAATTTCAATGAAGAACTGAACATAATAAAACAAATAGCCGTCAGCAATGATTACGATAGCAGTCTAATACATCATCCATTATAAAACAAAAGTATACATCCAAGCTGTGAAAGTTTACCCAATTCGAAGAGATGAGGTTGAAAGTTATAGAACCTTAACCTACTTAGGCCAACTCACTACGAATATTTCAAGTTTTTTGCACAACAAAGGTCTAAATATTGCTTTCAAAACCAGCAACAAATTAGGCATGCACATTAGGAATGACAAAGATAAAATTTTGGTTACAGAAAATCGAAAGTGTATAAATTATCATATGGGTCATGTCCGATATTTTATATAGGTCAAACTGGAAGAAAGTTAAAAGCCCGCATGAAGGAACATATAAATAGTTTACAGAATGGAAAAATGAACTCCACATATGTCACTCATTTAATCATAGAGGGACATGAGTTCAATCATGAATTCAAGCGCCCCCCCATTTCCAAAAGAAAGTTATAAAACTCAATTGTTGGAGAGTGTGGAAATGAGCAAATTCAAAAACTCCCAATATCTTGTGAACAATCAAACTGAACTGGATAATTCGCCATTATTGAATCTGTTTATGCGCAGGTAAGAACAGTTAAGTATAATTACGGTCTTTTCTTAAATTTTATTTATTCATATAGTAAATGAATTCATACCTGACCTTTTCAGAAGTAGATTATTATTGAAGCTTGAGAAAGCTATTGTATAGCGATACACGTGTCGCGGTTTTTGTAAAACCCTTTAGAGTGAAAATCTGGATTCCATCCAGATTTAGGTTGGAGATAGGTTGGAGATTTGTCTCTCTTTCATAGATACTTTCACGGCAGGTGTTCAAACGACATAGGCAGATTCGATTCCACCAAGAGTGGTACATATCAGAAATATGCGACGGACTTTGGTTACTCATCGTTTTGAGGTTCAGCTCAGTACATTTCGAACTTCACTGTTCAAGAAATCTTCCATTTGGAGAACTGCGTTTATGTGGAATAAACTTTTCCAAATGAATTCAATCGTGTATAGTTGACGTCATATTGAATTTGGAGAAAGTGGCTCCTATGGCGCCATTTTGTTTTATCGTTGAAAAGTGAATTTTGCATTTTATCGAACGATCTTGAAAATAAACTGGGTTCATTTCCGATTAAACGAAACAGATTTCAATTTGTTTTTGAATTAGAAATATCAGCTACAACTATACGTCCGTTCCGAACTTCAAATTTCTTACCCAGACACAAAATAATGCCGCCGTAACAATGATTTGCTTGTCACTCGGTATATACAATGATTCCCTATCCTATTTCTTATGATATAATATGATGAGGAAAGACTCATCATGCTCGACGAAATTTACTAAATCGAATGATCAGATTAGCAAATTTCGATTATTTTCGAAAATCTTTGGATCAATCAAAATTTCTTCCTTTTTTAAACGCCATTTGAACGGGCACAGAGAATATACTTGGGAATGTAATAATCATGTTTTTCCAAAAATACTTCTTACCGAATTCCCTTGCATTGAGACTGAAAATCAAGCAAAAACTCCTCTTTCTTTCGTGTAATTCGATGTTCATATGAAAATAATTGTTCCGAAAGGGTATTCTTTCTTTCACTTCGTATCTGAAAGAAACTATGTTCTACATATCAATATAAAAAGTTTTCAGTGTAGTTATTTCCCTTGTTTTTTCTTTGGAGTTTCCTACATTGTTTGATCAATGATGCAAAAATAGAAAACCCAGAAGATTTTTCCATTTTTATACTCATTTACACACGCTTCACCAGTAAAATATATTATTATTTTTTATTTATTTATTCATTTGAAAATAGGAAATCCTAATATAAATTCAAGTCCAAAAAGTTAAAAATAGTATTTAAAAAATATTAAAATAGTATAAAAATTCTTCTAACAATGAAATACGTTCCAATAATATATAAATACAAGAAGCTAAAAAGCTAGAAATAGAAATGTTTTCCTGAGAATATCGTTGGTAGGTAATGAAATATTTAACATATCACAATGTAACACGATGTAACACAATGTATACAGAACACAACAAAGCTCGAACCAATAAAACATTTCGATGATGTGAAACATAGAAATAAAAAAAATTACGAAAATTCATAGAGTACGTGATGTAATATATATTTTCAACTGAGCCTTGAATGAATATAAAGTAACAGAATCTTCAATGTGGTATGGTAATTGGTTGGAATCATTCAATCCTCTAAAAAACAACGAGTTCATAGATTGCTTTGTTCTTGTCCTGGAAATGTGGAATTGATTGGTGGTTCTCGTGTTGTAGTCATGAATTTGATCATTGTATGTAATGAAGCAATCCAAATATTTTGGTAATAAATTTCTGGTTATTTTATAGATAAATATCACACTTGAGTAATACAGTCTATCTGCCATATCATACCACTTGAGGGCATTCATCATGCATTGAATGGGAGTGTATCTATTACATTTTAAGATGATTCCCAAATCTCGATTTTGCAGTTTCTGTAACTTCTGTATATTGTCTTTATCTAAAAGATAGAGCAGAGTGGAACAATAATCAAAATGGGGCTGTATAATGGTTCTGTATATTGTTATTTTTGAAAACATAGAAACTTCAGATGAAATCCAGGACAAAAATGAATTGACTCTTTGATATCTTTTAACAAATATAGTCACAGTGTGCATTGAGTGTTAGTGATTCATCCAACATGAAGCCTAAATACTTGAATTCTGACACCCATTCAATTTTGTCTCCCTCCATTTCGAGTTAGAGCTTTTCATAGTCAATTAATTTCAGTTTATATTTCTTACTAAATATCATTGATTTGGTTTTATTCGTAATAATTTTTAGTTTATTTTCGTTTAAATATATTTCAATTTTTTTCAACAATTGATTCATGCGCTCCACTGTTTCTACAGCGTCATGTCCATAGCATGCAAGCAACGTGTCATCTACAAATAAATTCAAAAAATCATAACCTTGTATATAATTTATTTATATCATTCAGGTAAATTATAAACAGCGGTGGTCCCAGGACTCTCCCTTGAGGTACGCCTATATTGTTTGAGATTTCATTTGAGAAACATTTCTCCACTCTATTTATTTGTGACCTGACATTGAGATAATTTTTGAACCAACTTAAGGCTATTCCATCGATTCCATAATATCTCAGTTCGCGAAGTAATATTTGCCTATCGATAGTTTCAAATGCCCTCTTGGAATCAAGGAAAACTGCTACTATAAATTTATCACTATCGATTTAATTCTTCCATTTTGAAAGTATTAATTATTGAAGGGCAGTTTCACACCAGGGGTGTTTTCTAAATCCGGATTGATTTCCTATAAACAGGTTATTTTCAGTGAAGTACCTAGTAATTTGTTCATGTACAACAATTCCCAAAACTTTCTCAATAACCGGCAAAATATTTATTGCTCTGACATTTCAACTGCATTATTTATTTCTGGGATGCGAATAACTGTACTTTTTTTCAACGTATTTGGAAATTTACCGGACGAAATTGATGTTTGTATTAAGTTTAGGGTATGAAATCCAAGTGTGAAAAATGTTGATTTCAAAAATGTAGCAGACATTACTTCATCCGCATTGCCTTTATTTTTGAGAGAAAAAATAATTGACTTCAGCTTACTTATATCAATCTTTTCGAATTCAACAAATCTCGTTTCTATATTATTTAGATTTTGAGGAGAGCATTGTTTTACACTTACAATAGAATTGGAGATATATTCAATGCTCTTAACAAAAAATGAGTTGAAGTTATTAGCAGCTTGTAGCTCCGTTCTCGCTTTGACGACAGCGCTATTAGTACTGAAATCGATAGATTTGAAATAATATTAAAATCATATTAGACAATGGAAGTGTGAACTAATAAAATCCACTATGAAACATTGTCAACCACTTCCAAACAAAAGTTCAACTGTATCTTAAATTATTCAGCGGAAGAATTCTTCACATGTATTTGTAGGAATGCAAGTGAACTATTTCAAAATCAATTATTGTGTTGAAAAAGTTCAGACTGACTCAATGGCCTTCCGCAAGACATAGTGCTGTGTCTTCGTTCAACAAAGATAATAACCTCACTACCGGAAACGGTCCATCAGAAACAACCCATTTTCCCATAGCTGTAATTGAAATAGATGCTTCTCCAAGTAATATATTATTATCGAGGGTCATGGCCTGTTTCAGCGTCAAGCTTCGAATACTCGGACTGGGAATTGGGAATTGATTTTCCGTCAAGTTCATCTGACCCAAATGGAATTGTTCCCAGTGTATGTTCGGGTAATGATATTTTTAGAGTTTTGGGGTTCGAAAATGAGGTTACTTTTGTAGGTTAATTTGTGGAATATTTCAAATGAAAAAATTTGGAGCTAAACAGTAGATTACTGACCTTCATCATCCTCAATTGTTTTAGTAATATTCTAAATTACTGAAGAAATGTGAAAATTATATTCTGTACACCTTTCAAAGTTCTAAATAATTCTGTGAATTTCAACTTATATGTTTGGAGAAAGTGAGAATTCCACAAGGTTCAGATTTGCAACTATCCAAGCAACCTTGTGTGTGGATTGATAAAATTACATTCTGCATTATAAAATAGTAATTAGGAATTAATGAAATGGAAATTATTGAAAATAGTTCAGGAATGAATGAGATGAAAATGAAATTAGTGAAGAGATCAAAAGGGAATATCAGCAAGGGAATTCAAAAATGTTTGAGCCTATTGGAATCGAATTCAAAATGATTATGAAGAAACTTGAGTGTATTATTGAAGTATTTTTCTTGTACAAGCAATATGATTATTTAATTTGAAAAGGTTATTTTTTTAGGAGTGACTAATTTTTAGGATAGGAAGTTTTTGGCTTTCTACTACTCCATCTTGATACATAACGAATGTTTGGAATACAAACTGGGTAGAAAAAAGTGTTTTCTGTATAACCAAGTGTTCATTTGAAAGTATTTGTTCCAAAAGAATTTTTCTTTCGCGTAATTCAATGTTTATATGAAAGTGGCTACATATCTGTGTACACGGTAACATCTTTCTTCCTTTCTTCATTTGAAAGATTTCCACATTCTTCTGCATCAAGATGGAGTAGTAGAAAACCAAAAACTTTCTTTCCCAATAATATAATTATCAAATGAATAAATTGATGGAGATACTGCTGTCGTTTCTGGCACTAAAACTGATCTATCAACTCAATAAAAGCATATTTGTATTCCTATATTTCTTCTTCTTATATTTCTTCAAATAATTAATGTTATAGACATATTACTTATATCAACTATAGACTCAGGTATTGTTCATTTAGATATTTTATATTCTTTATATGTGCTACGTTATATTATCATTATCAACTTCAGATTCAATTGAACCTCCCCGTCTAATTCCCTACGCACAGACTTGATCTTCTGTAGATTTGCCCATTTATTCCCCTTCCCCGCTTATATTCTGCACTGTGTCATATGTATGTACGAAAATGTAAAACAAGAGGAGAATAAATTATTATTATCAATATTTGGGAAAACTTGACAAACCAGATAAAAATTGCTGATATCTACAAATCAATCCGTTTCCGGAATTTCCGAGGTACCCGGCTTGGTCCATTGAGCTGAACAATTTCAGGCACTAACATTTGCTTTTGTGAAGAAGCTTTTTCATAGGATGTCAAAACCACCGGTGGAGCTGAAAAATGAGCATAGTAAATGCATTACGGATGAGTAAATGACATAGTCTGAATTCGTCATTTCGGAAATCGAAAGCAACCTAGAAATGATGATGATTACCAATAAATATTTTTAAAAAATCTTTCACATTAACAAGATGGCTATGGAAAATTGCCTCAAAAATTCATTGTAATTGGCTAAGATTCGCAAAAAAACCAGATCGAGCAATTGGAATATCAACAAAAAACATTGTTGATAACGTCGTATTCATTTCTAATCTAATCTGATTCAACAACATATCCGAAAGAATCGAAGGTAATGATAGAGATAACCTCCAGCTAAATGGTGTGGTCTTACAGTGTTCGAATTTCTAACATTCAAGCAATTGTAAGTAATAGGGGAGTGCCATACGAATTTTCAACTACGAAATCGCATGAATCAATACTGCCTGCCAAATTTCAATTATTCGCCTTGGTTCAAATAAAGCATGTCGTATTATGTGTAACTATAGTTTTTTTTATCATTTCGCTTTAATGAGCTTATTATATCAAATAAAAGTTTTTGAAATTTTTCGATTTTTGCAACATTTGATTTCATAACTGATAACCTTTTTCATACAGGTAGTTTCTATTTCGCAGGTTTATTTATCTGGCAGTATTCATTCACGATTGAAATTTAACACTTATAGTTTAGTTCATAGACCATATCGAATATGTTGACTACTCTATATATTTGTCATCAGAATCAGCTGTTTATATTGTCCAATTTTGAGTTTCATCTGCTGTTTGAAAGACATTTTCATCATTTTCATTTCATAGTCCATATCAATAAGGATTTTGTTTGAAGCACATATTTTTATTTCTTCTGAGTTAGCTACTATATACATTCGTCACAAGTGTCAGTTGTCATACATAGCTGACAGTTATATTCTTTATTTTTCAGTTGGTATTCTATGTTTTCATTATATTTATTCTTCTTCACTATACTCAAAATTTAGCTGAGGTAACGACGTGGACAAATTACATTAAAACTGACACTAATGACAGATAAACATATAGTAGACAATTCAGAAAAAATACATGTGCTTCAAATTTCAACAAAATCAACCTACAAAATCGAAATGATTAGAAAAAACTGTCGTATAAGTGAAATAACTTAGGTGGTAGGTATATTCTGAAATTCATAATAAAAGTGTTCATCACTTTCAGTTTACACAAGGATAAAAACCCAAGGAATATATTCCATTACAGCTAAAAATAACCAGAATATCACGACGACTACAATGAAATATAATTTATGAGTATAACTCTTAATACATTCTACTCGAAAAAAAAAATCGAATATCGAACAAAATCTAATCCATCACTATTTGATGCTCCCATAACGAGTCGACTTCGTTCGTTATTGAAAATGTCATAAATTCCACATTTGTCGAAGGATCACGTTATCAATATCGGAGGTTCCAGTACTCGATTTGATATCGTCACGATTGCTTATTTCCTGCCCTCTCACTCTTATTGATTTTTTGCGAAAGTTCATTCGATATGGTATAACGAGGTATAAATCACATTTATCCCCTTCATAACCCGATTTCGATGTATTGGCCCGAGAAACGAATTGAAAAGATTTGTTCTGGAAGATATTTCGAATGTTCTGTGTGATTTTTCATATTTCCAAATTGGTTTTAAACTGTTCCGACTCCTGAAACTTATGGCCGGCTCGTGCAATGGGAGAACGAAGTTTGTCATAGAATTTTCAGCAGTTCGATTGTGACAAATCTAAATTACGAAATATGTTTATGGCAAAAGGAATTTTTCATTATTTTCAACTTGTTCTGCTCACAATGGATAGCCAGTGGTTTTAAACGAGAGTCTGTACAAAAGTTCGACATACGTGAACCGTTTCTGCATTATCTTTGAATATCTAATAATGTTATCATTTGTAAAGGGACATCCAATTATTTCACAACAAACGAGAATATTTTCATTCTTTGCAAAACGGCTGAAAGTTATTGCTGGTTCGATAACCATATTAGATGCATAAGAATTGGTTTGATTCAATTAAATTTACTACAGTTCCCACGGTTTCTTTGTTTTATGGGTAAGGTTCGTCTGTTGCATATGCAAATGAAACTTCTGCAAGGTTTGCTGGTCTCATCTCTTCTGAAATTAAAAGAATCAAGGGCAGAAAATCTGTACCTTGGAATATGTTCAACTCGTGTAAATATCGGAGGTGATCTCTATTTTTAGAAAGCAGCTACAATTGCCCTTCAAGGAGTTGAGTAGCCAGAAAACACGAATAGACATCGTCGGGTAGGAGACCTATAGTCTGGTCTATTTGAAGAAATTTTCTGGAAAATTCAAGATAGGACCTCGATATTCGATATTCATTTCAACTCTCTGAACGCCTTGGTATCATGTATCCACAATCACTTTTGATAATACTGTAAATAATCTTTGTGTCAGTACTGCAACATTGCATGATTTGTAACTTTTATGTTATATACCTACTCAATTTTTCATTCTTCTTTTGAAATTATACGTATATGAATATTCAATATAAATATTTATTTAAAATAAATGTTTCAGCATTTACTTTTATTCATTTCTATATTCCATTATTTTTAATATTTATTTCGTATATACTTCAATCATGAACTATGATTTCTGCAGATGCGCCAAGATGACGAACTAATTTTCCTATGCGACCTCATGATATGAATATTGAATGAAAGTGTTAGCTGACAATAATATGAACAATAACATGACGTGTATCACTTGTCGTTCATACGGACCTGAAATCTCTTTACAAGCAAACGTTCATCAATAGTTGGCAATCCCAATAGAATAGTTCGTCATTGAAACTTCACGAGATGAAACAGTCAGTATCTCCTGGGAAAAATACTCCTTACGAAAGAAAAGTCCAGGTCATTTTATCCCGTCTCCATCTAGTCCACACTCGTCTCACCCATGGGTATCTACTATCTGGCGAAGAACCCTCAGTTCTCCAACCAAGTGCGTGTTATATCACAACGAAAGATAAAATCATGTCTACCCATCATCACTGAAGGACATATCAAGAGATAAATGTGATATTGATAATCTGTATGTTTTCCCCAGGAATATTAGTATGTTACATGCTCTCTAAATCTTTATGAATATGTAATATAACCAATCGGAGATTGTTCGAGACTTTTTTCATTTTTTTCTTCCCTTACACCTCAAACAGGTTGGGTTTTCACCTTCATCCAGGGTTTCCTCTTTTGAGAAGAAAAATAATATGATGTACAAGATAGGGGATTAGATTTTCATGCACCCTCATTATATGTGTATCCAATAAAAGGGTTTGCTGAAACAATTTCCATTGAATCTGAAGTTTTTTTTCTTTTGCATTGGAGCATGTGAATTGAAGCTTGTTTCCAAAAATGTTTTCCTATCATTCATTCATTTTCGGTAGAAACTCTGCAGGTGAGCAGATTACGTAACTATTGATTTTTGTTATTTTCATCTCGACTGAAATAGAAATTAATGTTGAATAAAAGTACTGAAAGAGAGTATCATTCAATCCACAGCCACTGTAGTGTGAAAAAGACCTCAATGTGTACATTTGAGTCTAACCCCAAAACTCCAACATCACCAAAGTGGAACTACATTTTTGTTCAAGAAGGTAATGAAAGCATTTCCATAGCACTAACATGCCATTCAAACTCCGCCTGCTATCAAACGTATACTTTTGTTGATCGAATTCCAACTGGGAAAACGAATCGATAATGAAGCCAAACTGTTAAGGGTTGAAAATAGTCCGTGATAAAATCTACTTTATGTTCTCGGGCAAGGATGCCGAAAGGTCTCGACGAAATGGCTCCGACTGATATATGAGAAAAACCGGAATGAAACTTCAAAATAGAGTTACCAAAAGAAAGCATCTCTTTACCTTTCGTCGATGCTTCGTATCATCCGGAGAGGAAGTGAGGAGCGACTTAGTACCATACAGTTTCTTATCTGATGTATGTTGAAGTAGGTCGATGATTGGTGGCAAATATGAAGAGTTCGAAGCGTATTTTGCCATTTCTTAGCAGTTTTCAGAATTTGAGGTGGTTGTGGAATTGATGAAATAATACTAAAAAAATGTATCAAATCACAAACCCCGAAACCTTGTTCATGTTCGAAATAATGATGGTAATGATGATATTAATAACAATAATAACAATAGCAGAGGAGAGAGGGTCAGAGAGAGGAATGACTGAGTTTTATCTGAGTTTGTAATGAATTAAATTACCTAAGTTTATGTCCAACTTTCCACATTTGAAAAAATATTTAGTAAGGGGGAGTTATTCAATTCTAATTGATCATTCAGTAAATCACCTGAATTCTTGAATCGATTGATTTTTAAACATTCTAGAAGATTGGGTTTCAAACACTTGTCTTCTAAATGTAATACGTCGTATTCATGATTGAACTCATGTCTTTCTGCTAAGAGGTAGTTTGCAAATGTGGAACTGGTTTTTCTATTCACGAGTCTACCACAATGCTTTTCGATTTTTTGGGAAAATGTTCTCCCTGTTTGACCATATACAGTTTTGAACAAGAGCCACAAGTCGGCTTATATACTTCTTAACTATTCGACACCAAAGTTTTGTCTTTATTGTTTTCAATAAATTTAGTAAGACTATCATTCGTTCTGTAAGCTACATTTACGCATTTTTTCTTAGAAAAATCGGAAATATTATTGATTGTTGTTTCACCCAAATATGACAATGTCTTATATATAACTGAGGTTGTCGCATCTTGCATTTGGGTAGACCTGGTTCATGGCTTGCTTTTATAGTTTTTTGGAAAGGAAGGAGTCTAGAATATCTACCTCATAACCGTTGTTGACGGCGATTTGTTTGATCAAACTCAGTTTTCTCTGGAAATTACTCTCAGATAGTGGAATATTCAATAGCCTGTGAAGCATACTATCGAATGCAGCAACTTTATGCTGATAAAGGTGGAGGAAACATGTAAGATAGTATGTGGAAAATCGCAAATTCATGTTTATTTTAATTTTTCGTGATGGTTTAGTCAGGGTGATTCATTGAACCACTCATCTTCCTCTGAGCAATGAATTTTATTTGACGGGTGGATGGAATTGACATACTCAACGAACTTGCCTAATTGCCTATATGTACCAGTGAAACAGCCTAAGATTCATCTACATATCTGTACAAGTACAAGAGACTCTTAGTGTACAGATAATTATGGATTTAATTCTCTATGTCAGCCAGCAAAGGACTCAAAGGGTTCTCTTTATCAGCCCTTCAGTGCATGAATGAAATTTTTCATCAAACTAGAAATAATTTTGAGATAGACAAATATCGAATCGATCTAAAATTTCCTGTTTTATCAGTGGACTCACGTGGTTTTTGTCTAAGAGACAGAAAGTGGAAAGTTTAAATGGCATTGATACCCTTCAGTTCGAAACTTTTTGGTGTAGCAGAATTCTCCTTTGAAATTTCCAGACGTTCTTGCACATGCTACCTTGTAGACAGCTGATTTATTTTCCTCATCAGTGTTTGACTTGTTCGTTTTTCAATTTTTTCTTATAATTTTTAGGTATATGTGAGTATTTTGTTGGTGTGAGCATTATTTTCAATGCAAGGTTTACTTGGTTGATGGCCTGTTTGAATAGTTTTTTTCTGAATAATACAATAATTTAGTACTACTTAACTGAGGAATCTACTGTGAGGCAGAACCAGTTCTAAATAGAGTTGATAGCGTACAAGTTTCATTATCATGGATAGTGTTATATCAATTTCCATCAAGTGTGAGGTCAGTGTATTGATGATAGATATATCATTCGAAAAAAAACTGCGTCGAGAAACACTTATCTATTAATAAATTGAAAATCAGACACTGTATATGATATATTGTATTAGAAGTCTGTTTCAAATCGCGGCTGAAAAATATCGCACCACTTGAGTGAAAGTCTCCATAAAGGGTTCATAAATCAGAGCCAACTTCGGAATAAATCATTCCAAATGGCATTGTTCAGACTTGAAATATGACCGAAATAGTATTATCGCGCTACCGGCAATTTTTCTCCGCTCGATGGGGGTTGTGGCGTTTAAATTACTTTTTTCGAAATGGTTTTTTCCTGAATAAACTATTTTATTGGATTTTATCTTCGTGGGAGAAATATAACCTTGTGAGGCATTTGAGTTAATTTTTAAAATTCTCTTCGGATGTATTTCTTCTGATTGATTGAATTATGAATTGCATTGTAAAGATCGGTGAGCTTGACTCAAAATCACATACAAAATAGTCTTTGAAAGAAATATGATTCTGATTATACAGAAAATTCGAAACTTCTGAGAAGAAATTCTTTCACTTCCTGTATCATCATACAGAATAGAAAAATTGAGGTACAAATTTGTTTCTTTTCGAAAAACAATCATCTCCTACAGAATATTTCAATTATTTTCAATTGAAACCTTCTGGAGTTATAGACCCTAAGCACATGTTGAAGGGGGTCATATCATACGTCTTCAAAATATATGATTTTATAGTATCGAAGAAAATGAATTCAAGCCTGATGCTTTGAGTTGAAAGTGCTGCAGGTGAAAATCTTGTATAAGTAAGCATAAAACTCAAAGTGGTAAAGTGTCGTTCAGCTTCCATAAATTTAGATACAAATTGCGATTGGAATCTTCCCTAACCCAACAAAAAGAAAGCTCAAGAGAAAAGTAGAAAATGTTTTTGAATTGCAGGGAGTATTTTTTTGAGAGATACTAAATTTTAGGAAAGAAAGGTTTTCGCTTTCTACTTCTCCATCTTCATACAAAAAAATATAGATGTCTTCCAAAGATGGAAGAAAAGAAGGAAGCTATCAATATCAAAATAGTAAACCTATCATGCAGAGAAATGACTTGCAGAAACAAACTTAAATAAAAAAGTCCAATGGAAACAACTACTTTCATATATATATTGAATTATACAAAAAAAACCTTCGAAACAAATACTTCACAGTATTGCTACACGATATAATGAAAAAAAGAGGTAAAATTTCACCCACATGGAACACTGTCTTTCTCACTGCTAGACATCCGGTGTTCCGTCCCAAGACACTTGCCTTATTGGCTTTTCAGTACCATATCTGAATAAAATTATGAGAAAAAATAAATCGAGAAAACTGGCCAAGGTCATGATGTCCTTTATGGCTTCCATAAAATTGGTTGTTTTCATCAACAATAATCATTTATTTCATCATGTCCTACATATAAGTTGGTGCATAGGGTCTTTTTTTGTACCTTGGATGCCTCCTGTGATTCAGTGCCTCACATTCGCATGAAATGTGTAGAGCAGTTTCTATCCCTGCGTTGCATAATCTGCAGCTGAGGTCTCCGTTGTACAGCCCCATTTTATTCAGGTGTCCTCTGAGCGGACAATGACCGGTTAGTAACCCTGTAATTATTCTGAGCCTACTATATTGAAGTAGTTCTTCGGTTCTTTTCTCGGACGGTTCTCTAATGGAGGTTCTACTGTGTTTGTTGCCAGGTACTTTTGTGCAGTACTCTGTGTGCTTCTTATTGGTCATGTCCTAATCTGGTTTCGTACCAATGATGTTGGTACCCTTAGAGCTAGTTCAGGACCTAGGTATATATGAAGTTCATGATCCGCGTCTAGCGCATTCATCAGCTTTATCATTACCTGTGATTCCTGAATGCCTTGGCACCCAGTACAAAGTTAATTTGTTCCTGTTTGCAAGTTCATTCAATTCTTCATGGCATTCCCAGACCAGTTTTGATGTCACCTTCGGGTTTGTCAGAGCCTCTATCTAGTACGCTCTTGCCATCTGTTAAAATATTGATCCGCTCATTTCTTTGAGGTCTCCATTTAATAAGCACACTGCAAAATAGCATACACTTCCGCCTGAAAGACGGATGTGTATAGTCCTAGCGGATAACTGTAGTTTAAATTTCTATCCGCTCGGTATATTCCAGCTCCCG
>WOGQ01000641.1:0-17506 GCA_015342025.1 Leptinotarsa tumamoca | reverse complement strand
AAAAAAAAAAAAAAAGAATATCTCTGTGGAATACTGCCTTTTAAATTTGCTAGTTAAAAACATTGAATAAAATATTTACTTTAATTTTCATCTGATATTCAAACTCTTTACGAATTGTAAGTCAATTTGGTGAACTTATAAGATGATATTCAAGTTGAGCAACTAAATATATTGCAGGCACTCTTCTATTAGGTAATTATTGATCATTCAACTTTTCAAGTTATTCATAATTTATCTTGTATAAAATCAGTTTGACTATTTGGTGCATATTAGAGGTGATCAATAATAAAAAATATTGAAAGAATAAATGAACAATCAACCAAAATATGGACAAATGATTGGTTGAAAAATTCTTGAACTCGGTTTCAGTGAGGGTACAATACCTGACTTCCATTTTTGCCATTTGCTCATTCGTTCAATAATTATCAGTCCATAATTTGATAAACTATTTTAAATTTACAAGAATAATTGAAGCACATTTATTACAAACTACATAAAAATAGTGGGCTGTTTACTTCGAATCTCATATCAATAGAAACTAAGCGAGTACACATTTTCATTCTTTCTTGAAAGATTGTCCTTATACTTTATTTTCATTCAAATATTATATACGAGAGCTTTATCATTCCATAGGTGAAATTATTTTGTCTAACTGAATGCTACTCTTCTTTTCAGTATTCAGCAATCGAACGTAAGAACCAGGTTGCGGAAAAATCGAAATATACGCCCTTGAAGCACTTGCAGGAAGACTCAAATTCAAATATCAACTCTTCGAAGTTCTATGATTTACAAAGGCTCTTCGAGAATTCCAAAAAATCCAAATCTTCCAATTATCACCAATGCAATCCCCATTTTGATCAAAATGGATATGAATTGTGTAGTTCATGCGAAGATGTCAATTCATGTGAATCCAGTTGGGATAATTCACTAGATACAACCCAGATGACATCATTGAATTATTCAGATATTCCTATCATGGGCAATAACCGAAGAAAATCACTTATTTCGGGTCCTAATGGGTAATTTCTAAACAGAATGAGACGAAATCTTTCAACATTAATTACTCCTGATCAAACATTTATTTTTGTTTCATTTTACTGACTCATTTAACATTTCTCCAAAGGAAATATTACAGCTTTACAAAAGTTGATAAATAGAATGGAACTGACATTTTTTTTTCAATTTTCTGAAACCAAGACAAAGCCGTGATAAGCAATGAGATATTTTACTTTTGGTTCTGTAAATAATTATTGCTCAATAACAACAATATATTCATAAACAGAAGTTCATATCAACTTAGTTCTAGGATTTGTTAAAATTTCATTGTTTTACTGTAAAAAAACTGAGTTGGTATGAACTAAATATAATTGTCTATAGTTGAAAGTCTGGTACCTGAAATTTACTTAGGTGTAGTTAGTTTTAAGAGAGCATTCAAGTTATTTTTATCATGTAGAGATAATTGGAATAATAGACTGATTTCATTTCGCATATATTTCTTGATATGTATTTTTAGTAGGTTGTTAATTGGTACTACAAACAACCTCATACCATTTAACAATCTGCAAAATTCGCCACATTTCATTAGATTTTCATTTTGTAGCAAGATACATTTTTTTCTGAAACTCTTCATATTGATGTTTCCCAGATGTTACCACCAACTTTGGCAGTTGAGCACAGCTTTCTAGTGGACATGACTTGTTTTCAATTGTTGATCTGATTAGAAGAGTGAAATGAAATTTTCAGGAGTAAGTGCAAATTTTTCGGGAAAAATTCATATTGCTGGTATTCATAATCTTAATAAAAGTTGACAAGTCATTTTTTAATCTCAACATTTTCTAAGACTGAGAATATTTTTGAATAGTTTGTTTTATGAACTGACTAGGTCTATAGTTTGGCCTGTTTTCATGATCGAATTTATTAATATTTGGGTAATTGTGAATATATCACAATTTGTTTTCAAAATAGACTCAATTACCAGTAGAATCAGTCAAGTGAGGTGAAATAGTAAATTCAAATTTAGATATTTGGGAGAATTTTTCATATATCATTTTCATATAATTCATTTTTTCAGTCCAGTTCACTGTTTTTCTCATATCTCAATTAAGGCATATAGACTGAATAATTTGTGCTTGCTGAATTAAAGTGCATATATTTGAACGAGAATTGGAAACAACAATAAACTACTTCTGTCCTCACAAAGGATGTGCAAGTAAAAATCTACAAATGGTTTATGCTATATTCTGATGACTCTATATATGGTTAACGTTTGTATAATATGTATGAATGTGTGGTGAATGGCAGTACATTATAATATGAAAATTACATGTATAGTTGTTAATTATGATGTTACATGTTACGTAAGTAATCGGAAAAACAAACAGTGTTGTATATTCTATAATACACGTTACCACGTATATTGTTCAATTAAAATATTGACCCAAAGAATAATTCGTTATTTAAAGAAAAATGCAGAATGTACAAAAATTTTATAAAATGTTATTTGTCAGATTGATGTGGTATGTGCCTTTCATAGTGTATAAAACAACGATTATTTATTTCTGAAATCTAGAGTAGTTACCGTTTATTCTGTTTATTCATTTATGTATTTTTTCTTTTATATTTGAACTTTAATGCTCAAATAATATTAATGATCTGAAAATTGAATATGAATCTCATTACGTTCATGTCAGAATAATACTTTTGTGATTGAATTTCAACTTTTGTTTCAATTTATTTAAAAAATTACGTTGAATATATAACATCTTCATTCGAAGATTTTCAAATACCTCAAAATAACATTCCTCTATAACTTCGAGTATTAAAATGGCCGCTTATTGAACAGTTACCTTTTTAATTCTGTCTTTTACCAACATTCCAATTCATGTGTACAAAATAAAAACATTCAAAGCAATAGTTTCTCAAGTCATAATTTACATACTGTTGAATCTTTTTTTATTTTGTAAGTTATTCTAATATAGATGTAGACTAAGAATTTATTTTATAATGGTGTTCAATGAATATCTCATTACCATGTTTTTAATTGAAAATAATGCTTGCGAAATGATCGAAAATCAATTTCATAAATTTGAAATGGAGAAGTATATTTTTTGTAGAAATTACAACTTAGGGTAATTTCAGTCATGGGAGGTTTGAAGATATAAACCATTTTCCGTGATTTTGGTTGAAATTATTCAATTTCTACTTAAAACTTATTTTCATTTCAATGAAACAGTGTTTTTTTTATTTCTCTGGAGTATAAAAGATATGTTATAATTTTGAGCATATACAATGAAACTAACAAGTGTCTTAATTTCATTAGAAATATATTCTTTCCAAATTGTATTAATCATAATTAAGTCAGATTCTTTTCAATAAGTAGTTCTATTTTTTCTAAATTATTGATAAGGTATATTAATTTTATAATTACTGCCCACTATAGAATTCTTCGAAACTTAGTTTTTTCACTTGTTCAAATACTTAAAACTGTTTTGTCAGTTGTTTCATCTACCTCATTATCGTAATTTTTTTATTTAAGTATCGTCCTAATATTATTAATGTTATCGTTGATTTATGTTATGTCTCAGGGCATCTTGATTAGATGGATTGTAGCTAATTTTTCTTTTGCACAATATTACTTTTTCAACTCTGTGAAGTTTGGTATCCATCCGATTACTGATATTTGATTTGTTTGACCCATAAGTCTGATTTGTGAGGCTGCTAGTTGATATTTTGCGAGCCAACGGACTTTCATGTTATTGTTAATATGAAAACACCTAAATTCTCTTTGCAACCCTCTATAATTAGTTACTATTGACTCCTTCTTTTACTGTTCCATTTTTTAATTCACTCTCATGAAATAATTTTTTGAAATAGTTGGCTAATATTTTACCCAATGACATTTTATACAGTTCGATGCTACGAACATAAATAATCTGATGTAATTCAACACAGACAAATGCTATGATACATAATTTTTGCAAAACAAGTACCATATTAACAAATTACACTAAAATTCAAGATGCCTGAATGTATATATTATTGAAGGTTATCCCTCTTATCTACTAATTTTTTATTACAATCATAATAGTAACTTCAGATTTTATTTTCTAATTGTTATTACTGAAGTTGAAATGAGCAATTTTATTATTAACCTGAAATGGTTAGAAAAGATAATTTGACAGCTCTGAATACTAGATTTTTCATGTTGATTTCAGGTGCTATGGTTTCCGAAATTTTATGAACTTTTTGCACAAAAATGGATAACTGGTTCTAGAAGGTTGCCTTTATTTATTGGTTATATTTATTTTTTAGCTTTTCTAATTTACAATCTGTTTGGCAAACATTATACAAAGATCTTTAATAACTTGGCTGTGAGATTGAGAAATTATTTAATGCAACATATCTTACTTTTTCCTGTTTTTCAAGGAATCATGCAATTTTATAATCATAATATAAATGAATTTTTATCATTGACTTTATTGATTCACTGCATCTCTTACTCAAACTTATTTTAAATAATTTTGCTGATTATTTGATTACTGCTTATATAACCCCTATTTTTATAAAAATTATTTATCTTGCCTTTTCAGTTATTTGACTAAAGTATTTCACCCAGGGAATTAAGAGATCAATTGGGGCATTTGCTAAGAGAATATCTAGAATATATTCTATACATCTTACTTCATTTAAGTATTTATGAGTTGTTGAAGTAAGTGTTGATAAGCATAAAGCTGGCAAAATGTTGGTCTCTCTTGGAACTATTGCTATTATTTTTCATTCCTAGGTTTACATACTTATCAATAGAAAGTTTATTTTAATTACAAGTACTTTTCTGCGATAAAATTTAGATATATCTAAGCAATACTCTGAAGTATCTTATTTCTCTTCTCACTGCCAAAACCTAAATATAGTTTTGAACTTGTAGATCTGTTATGAATAAATATTTGAATAAATTGTGTAAATGTGTTAATATATTTTTGTACGCTTGAATGATTGGGTAATAAAACGTATTTTAAAAAATAAATATTGATTAAAGCGAAAAAGTGTTTCAATTGATGGTGTATTGAGAGAAAACTATATAAAATGGCTCTATGTTGCAAGTCATCAAATTGTTCTCATCAAATATTGCTCTTGTAACCTTGTAGGAAGGCTGATTTTTTGCATGTCGCGCCTCCCAGAAAAGGAACTTAACGATATGAATCATTTCAACATAAAATAATTCCAACCCCTACCCTTCGTGCATTAAATAAATTCACATTTCTCATAAAATTGAAAATGAACTTCGCAGGTTGGGTCTTTCAGAGGAAAAACTCGATCATATTAATCGTTTTCAACTAAAAAAACTCCAACCCCCGCCCTCTGGAAAAAATCGAATTTCTCATAAAATTAATAGACATTGAAAATAAACCTTGCAGGTCGGCAAAAATTCTTGCAGGCTGAGCTTCCTAGAACAGAATCTCGACTTGATAAATCATTTCTGACAAAAAACCCAAACCCCCACCCTTCGAGTATGACAAAATTTCACAATTCTCACAAAATTGAAAATAAATCTTTCAGGTCGACGGAAATTCTTGCAGGTTGGGCTTCCCAGATGAGAATCTTTATCAGAATAATCATTTCTGACAAAAAATTCCTAACCCCCCATCCTCCGAGTTTGATAAAATTTCACATTTCTCACAAAATTGAAAATAAACCTTTCATGTCGATGGAAATTCTTGCAGGTTGGACTTTCCAGATAAGAATCTTGACCTTATTCATTTCCGACATTGTTTAACGGATAAGATTGGCAATAAACTTTTCAGGTTGGGTCTCCAGAATAAAAATCTCAAATCAGATTATTCATTTTCGCCAAAAAAATTTAACCCTCACCCTTCGGGAATGAAAAAATTTCATATTTCTTACAAAATTGAAAATAAACCTTGCAAGTCGGCAAAAATTCTTGCAGATGATTCTTCCCAGATGAGAATCTAGACCAGAGTAATCATTTCTGACAAAAAATTCTATGTATGTCAAAATTGCACATTTCTCGTGCAGGTTTGGCTTCCCAGATAAGAATCTCGACCATATTATTCATTTCCGACTTTTTTTTAACCGACGGTTTAAAAAAATCAAATTTCTGATTAGCTTGACAATAAGCTTTTCAGGTTGGGTCTTCCGGATACAAATTTTGACCAAATTATTCATTTTCGACAAAAAAAAAATAAAACCCCCAACCTTCAGGTGTGAAAAAAGTTCAGATTCCTAACAGAATTGAAAATAAACCTTGTACGTCGGGCCTCAGAGATAGAAATTTCGACTAGAGTAATTATTTTCGACAAAAAAATACTCAACCCCCACCCTTTGTGTATAATTTTTTTTTTCTTTTTTCTTTGGACGATAATTCACAATATTTAGTTTATCACAGTTTTTGAACACTAGCGAAATATAACTGTTCTCTCCTTTGTCTGGAAAAATTCCACTTGCTATTGATTGATTAGAGATGATCTATAATGACCTATTTAGAGTATAAACACATTTTTTCAGTAGATACGCTGGAATTCCTGCTGAAGTCTACAAGGTAATCAATCTTAAATTTAAAGGAGTGTATCCTGTTCCTCTAATAGCTCAGTAAAAACCTTCTTCAGGGTCAATTTCATTCGGGAAATATTTATTGAACCATTAGTGAAAGCAAAGTTGTTACATTTTATAATTTTGCTCAAATAAACATTTGAAATGTGGGTTGTAAAAAGGTTTATAATATCAGAGCCAATAATCACTATTAACATTTTCAAGATACGTGCTGTTAGGTATGCAATATTCTTTTTGCATAGTATTAATATGATTTTAATATATTTTGGGCCTTTGTGAATTGAGTTATTGAGTATCAAAAGTCGTTTTAATAACACTGTTTGGTCAGAAGTGTGCACTGAGATCTCATCTCAAGCTAGAAAACAAATAATTATTGTATCTAAAGAAGGATTTGTACTTTGCATGACTTGTTTATTGTCAGTCATTAATCGTTTCAATTCCGTAGAGTATCATTTGGGAAATTTACTAGTTTTCATCAATATTCAGGTACAAAGAGATTAAGAGCATTTGTTGAGATTTGGTAAAATTGGTGTCATCTGGTTAACGTCATCATTCTTTATACATATATCCCAGTTAATTTGTTATTTACATTTGTAAAATACTTATTTGAAATCAACAAAAAATAAATAATAATTGCACAAAGAAACTTTCCCTCGGTTATCTTAAAGGTGTGATTTTGTTCCATCTTTTACATAAAAGAGGACGTATGCTTCTCCACTCACAAGCGACTTTGATGAAATTGGTGACACGTGTGAATCGTTGTATTTGTGCCACACGCCAGTATACGGGTGTCTGCAGTATGCTGTTAGTAGTCCCACTGTGATTCAAAAGTGCATATAGATTATAACAAGTAGCCACATTTTCTGCTGCAAAATTGTCCATATTCAATCCTTCTTGAGGAAATTCGATGACATCATTCAATTTGCCTCTACTTTCCATTGTATTGTATTGTAACATCGAGAGCTTTAAAGTACAATTGAGTCGACGAGAGAATACACATACGTCATGAATAAAATACGTGATAAAACAATATACCTTTATAAGACATCCTTCTCCTCTATAAGCGCGAAAAGAAAACAGCAAGAGGTTTTGCTTGGATGATATCTTGAACTTGGCAATTTTTTCAATTTCACGATTGATGGATGACGTATTATTATCATTTGACCATTTCAATTTCCTCATTTTTCACGAATGGTTTTTTCCACAACTCATAAACTGTGGACTTATCATGTTTCACAGTAAGTGAATTTAACATAATAATCATAAATTTCAATCTTAACTCAATGTTCCGCTTACAGAAATATTTAAATTACCAGATATCAGACTATGAAAATGGAATATGAAATTGATACGATATGTATTCTTTTGTCGACCCAACTGCAGATCAATGATATCTCTCGACAATAATTCGTTAATTCATTTGCGTAGTACTTCCGTAGTACTTCTAGAGGTTTTTGGACTGTAATGATAAGTTTGCCGGTTTTTTGTTTTGCTGGCATTACTTTCCACCACTAGTAGATTGAAATGTTTACGATTTGTTACTTTCTTTGGTTTGATGTTTGGTACCACTTTCCTTGCTGATTTTCCGGAACTAACTTCGTTTGCGTTCGGCTCTTCGTTATTATCGTCGCTTTTCTTCTGTTTCTCGACGTTTCTAAGGCCTTCGAGTAAATTGAGACTCATCAAACTATGATCATGTTTGAGCAAGTTTTTTTTGTCAATAAGCGTTGGTCTACTCTTTCCCCCTGAGACAAGAAGTTGTTTGCTATGGAAATTCCCGTTTCTATAATTTTTTTCGAGTTATTAGTATTCTTGAGCAGGATCTGCTTCTTCAAATTTGAAAATAATTCAATGACTATAGGCGATTTCTCTGTTTTTCTCATGATGGAGAAATTTCTTGCATAGGATCTTCCAACAGTGGCTTGATAACGGTTGAAGCTACATCTGTCAAATTATGGCCTGACCCCTCTGGACCTGTACGTTAAGGAGGTTGCGTTAATGGTCATGTTACGATTGCGCACGGCTGGTGTGAACCTCGAACTAGGAATGGGTCAATTGAGGCGCAACCTCTGCTGCAGGCCACCAGTGATGCAATTGAACCCAGGTTTGCGTTTATTAAACCCTACAAAATACAAATAAAACAGAACACAGAGTCAGATGCTACAAATACAATACGCATATATACAGACGGCTCAAAAACCAAAGAAGGCTCAGGATGTGGAGTGTACTCCAGATCATCAAGCCTACGAATTGAGTGGAGAATGGAAATACCAACGTGGTTCATACAGAACTGGCTGGTATCGCAATCGCCACAAAAGAAATAACCAGGAAAGGAATTTCTGGCAAAAACAACAATCTGCATAGTAGACAAGCCCTATTGGCCTTGAACAGACAGCGTGTTACTTCAGGGCTGGTACTAGAGTGCCACCAAGATTTAGCCAAAGCTTTGGTAGATAATAACATTATCCTGAGGTGGGTTAAATGACAAGACAGGAATAAAAGTAATCGCATTGCCAAATCTTTAGCCAGGAAAGTGGCTGGACTAAGAATTTCAGGACCACGTGACACAGATGGCCTGATGACTTCGACAATTGCAGAACTAGCCAAACGTCACACACATGCTCAATCCCTAACGAGATGGGATGGAATCAAAGGATGCAGACTTGCCAGGATCACCCTGGGTGACCCTGGGAAGCTGGCGCCGAAGAAAAATCTGGCCATGGCCAAGGGAAACCTACGTTCAACAGTAGGATTTCTGACTGGCCACAGTCAACTAAGAAAACACCTCCATAATATGGGGCTAGTGGAAACATCTCTATGCAGGATGTGTGAACAGAAAGATGAAACTGTCAAGCATGTCTCATGTGAGTGTTCGGCGAGTCTTGGCCTACACCTGTTGATATAAAGGAGATGTCTCCTAGTGACCTGTCCACCTTCCTGGAAAGCGCAGGATGGACGATAACCTAGGACAACTCTTCGGGAGGATTCGCAATGGGTCACATGTGGCCTAAGTGCTGTTGGCCTACACTCACCCTCACTACTCTAGAGATACAGAATCTTTGGTGGCACTGAAGTCAAGCATCATCGTACCGGACAGAATGTCTTCCACTTCACTGACTGTTTTTAATAAGCAGCATAAGGATACGGCAATGATAAACCTGTCGTCCCTTTTCATGCGTTTAAAACAGCATGCATGTTCTGGTGAGAAAAAGTGCCTTCGATAGATACTGACGTAGCATCAATTCCCATTTACTCAAGGATACTTGTACATAGCTACTGTTAGACAATATATTATGCTTCCAATCGATGCTCTTCGAAACGTTTTTCCATCTCGTAATACTTTAAAAATTGTGTTCCACTGAAAAAATGGAATTAACTCCTGAACATTTTCGTAAGGTTTATTACGACAGAAGGGTAACAATTGACTTCGACACTTGGCGATGAAAACCTCCCATTTGCATCTGAGAAACGCTGGTATAACAAGTTCAATCGTGGCTTTTATTGACTCAGCAATGAAAACCGTGAAGGTTGTCCAAAATCACCTGAGGATGTCAGTTTGAGGCATCCTTAGACATTAGTTGCACTAGCAGGTGTAATACTACAATCATATAACTTTGAAAAAGGTTTGTTTTCGTTAGATCCCTCACGATTTGGCTAGAGATCTGGTCATGTGACAACAGTACCCCTGGAGAAACCACCTATTCTAAATTGTAAAAAAACTGTGGTACAAGAAAAACTAACAAGCACTTCTGGGTCATTCTCCATGAAAACAATGTGAACTCATCTAAAAACCAACTGGAAGCTATTGCCGCATTCAAAAAGCAAGTTGAACTGTCTCTATCTCAAATGATGTGGAAATTATGTTAAGTCACAAACTGTGGAAACTGTGAATCAGGATCTGCTGCCGAAAGCAAAATCGAGGTTAGGTATATTTGATTGTGACCGACAGTGTGCGTATCAATTTCTTCGTCAAGTACTGTTTACGGATGAATCAAACTTTCAACTACGTAATCTTATCTAACTCGGGAAATTCCAATGAGTCTGGTTGAAATAGAATGTAGGAATGATGTGTAATAGTTTTCTATGATCAGAAAAAGTGCTAACTATAGAAACTCTCTAGAAACTGTTTCACTTATTTCGACATATATCCTGATAATACTTCAAAACTCTTTAATACTTCCGTCTTCTAACCTCTCATCAACCATCAACGGTGATATCAACTTGATGCTCAATATTTGGGCCAATCATATATTATATTCAGTTGGAAAGCACCTTGCATTTATGATGAAATGTATACTTACTGCAAAAATAAGATTCGCACCGAAAACCAGGAACCTAACCAAACCTTCGGCACAACCCATCTTGGAACTCTGTTGATAACTCTGCTGGAGAAAACTGAAATATAAATCGATCTGCTCTTATCTTGTCCAAATGAAGCATCGAGATAAAAATATTTGCTCAAGGATAATAACAGTACCTGCGTTATAGACATGCATGAAAATTTCACGAAAACCAAGCGGGTGTGACAAATTGTTTAAATGAAAAATATACGAGGAATCACAATAGCTGATATACTGGGTGTCCGAAATAACTCAGTACAGAACCCTGTATCGATAAGTAGCTCATTCTGAGCTTATATATAGTGCAACCTACTTTCCAACATCTCCCCTTCAATAATATATTTAGGGAGCTAACTAATTTCGTTATTCAATAATCTTTCTCAATCCTTTTCTGCCAGTCCTCTTAGGTAATATTGAATACTTCTTCTTTAATTATCTCTATTACTCTATTATCAACTTTTTTTTGCAGGCATGTTAGGCGTACATATTCTCGAACCATCAGTTCACCCTTTCGTAACTGTGTCGTGAGTGTCATACCAAGTTTAGTCCAAGTAGAAAATTTTCCGTTGTTCTTGTCTATATTTAGTTAATTTGTTCTAAGTATTTGTTACGCGATTCCCCTATTCTTCTGCTTTCCATAACTGCTCGACGTTTGTTTATTATTATGAACCTAAATCCTAGTTTCTTCATCCGATTCTGAAGAGCTTTGTCACAGCAGCTCACGTTATGGCCGGAAGTATTCAATTTCTTCCTTATGATTTCAGTTGTAGGATCCTCATTGCTTTTGTAACAGTCGAATATTGTTTTTTTCAATGATTTTATTGAATGAACATCTAAAGGTTGTGGTATTCCTGTATCACATCGCGTCTTGCGTTCATAAGGTGGTTTCTTTTTGACTATTTCACGTACAGTTG
The DNA here is from genome assembly GCA_015342025.1 of Leptinotarsa tumamoca. Lineage (NCBI taxonomy): Eukaryota > Metazoa > Arthropoda > Insecta > Coleoptera > Chrysomelidae > Leptinotarsa > Leptinotarsa tumamoca. The sequence continues at coordinate 5,685 of WOGQ01000641.1, read as the reverse complement.
AGAAAGGAACTTCGGTCAAATTTTATGTTGCTTGTAACAGTTTTTTTTCCTCAAAACCATATATATGGTATGTGAAACATTCTCTCTGTGTTTCAATATTCAAATGCTTCCTAATCTTATTCACTGGTATCTCTCTTTCACATTGTTCACCATCGCTATTGGAATCACTACACGTCTGCGTTGTTATCACACTCGTTATTACTATTAGTACTTGTCCAAGAACGCCACATTTCAAACAGATAACATAAATTTCAAGTAATTATAACTGCACCAATATCGAATTTCAACATTCAAAACGCGGTCAGTTCCTGAACTGAACATTGATAACACGAGGGCGATAACCAACCCCGCATTCCCTGATTTCTATTTATCACCGTAACATGACTTTAAATTTGATTTTATGACTCTTTAGCCAATCATGAAACTCGGTTAGTAAAAATTATCCAATACGAAACGCCAATTCTATAGTCCATGTGGACTAGTTCTGAGGGATCTGTAATAAAAAAGAAGGTCTCGAGAAGGAACTAGACATCATCAAAAATGATCTTCAACGGAATGGGTACTCCAAAGCGATGGTGGATCAGACTTGTGCTGAAAGACAGCAGGAGTCTCGCAAGGAAGAGAAGCCATCACAACCAGTGCTTGTACTTTCCTTCATCAGAGGATTATCGGAAAGGATAAGGAGAATTGGGTCCAAGTACAACATCAGAACCTGCTTCAGATCTGGAAACACTATCCGTAGTAGCCCCACGAAAACCAGGCCACCAAACGCGGACGGCAATTCCAAGAAATGCCTTTACCAGATACCCTGTGAGTGCGAACAATACTATATCGGTGAAACTAAGAGGCCATTGAATGTTCGCCAAGCACAAGAAACACACACAGCGAGGGGAAACCAGCAAATCAGGAATATCAGAGCATGTTTGGACCCATCAGCATAACATCGAGTGGTCCAAGCTGAGATCATACACAGGGAGGAACACTGGTTCAAAAGGAAGTTCAAAGAAGCCGCATACATGTTTTCCAACAATGTATTCAGCCGAGTTAGCGTAGAGATAGGCAACATATGGAAACCTCTAATCAAGCGGAACACGACCAACTTCCACCAAACAGTCATCTCCCACAAAACCGGTGAAGCGGAAAAAGAGAAGTGGAGATGAGTGAAAGTACTCGAATGACCCATCTGAAGAAGATTGTGGATACTAACAATCGAAACGTCGTGAATTATTTCGGCTTGGAATCTCTCAACTATTTTATTTTCATTTTTTGTTCAATTGTTCTATTTTTACCAGTATTTTATTTCACTGTTATTTCATTTCAGGTTTTTTTGCTTAATATAATTGTTATTTTCAGCTATTCATTTTTAATTCTTTTTTTTTAATAGTTCTTTCAGGAATTTCAAATCATTTTATATAATATCAGACAATGGAAGTCAGAACTAATGAAATTCTGTTACAGATCATAATTTCATAATGAGAACTGAAGACTATGTCTTTCAAATTATCTCCAGCTGTTAGGAATACCACACATGAAACTCAATAAAACAAAAATTTCAGTAATAATATATCTATTATTCAATGCATTTGAACAAACATAGATCACATTTTATAAAAAGCCAGTCAACACGAAGAACATTTCAAGCTCTAGGAAATAGAATATTGTGTATAAAATAAATTATTTTTGTTACCGAACAAGTTGTCATTTATTATACAAAACAATAAAAACAATACAATAATAGATTAATTTTATTTGGAATACAAATATTCAGTAATATTCATAATAATTATTGTTTCTGTCTATTCATTAATAAAATATATTCTAATAATCAATAAAAAGTCCAAATAACATTTATAACATATTCTTCTGAAAAACAAGTTGTCTTACACCCAAAAGTACTAGAAAAATATATTGGTATACACAGTTTTATTATGACTCAAATATATATAACTTTCATTTTGAATAATTATTCGAGATATCACTTCAGTAATCAGAGGGTTTTATAACTCTATACATATATATGAAGAGTTAAAAGTCATAGCTCCAACATGTTTATCAAAACTGTGCAGTTTCATTGAAGTTGCTTAAAAATCTAAGTGATCAAAATGCCATCGTGGTAAACCACCAAAGTGAATACAACACAAATTTCAATTTAGTCCAGTTAGTGCTATGATTTCAAACTAACGAATTTATAAAAACACATTTTTGCTGCCCTGCTGACATGATGAGGAGATTTTTGGTATGAAAACAAAACGAAACACTTCTATTTGTCACTTCAATTGCGGGTGTGCTTGACGTAACAGGCGAAAATCGCAGATAGTAGCTGAAAAATATAAAAAAATCGATGAAAAAATGTTGAAGTGCCTTCAAAAGATAAAACTTTGATTAACGAGGATTTGTTTTTCAACGTGCGATTCCTAGCGTGGAAACCTAGCATAGGTTCCTTAAATTCGAGACCAATTTCTAGATTGAAAATGCAGAGTATGGAAAACTACATCTCCGACAAGAATAATTTTTGCGAGAGAACGATATTTTTGTTTGAAATATGAACGATGGAAATTCTCAAATTCTATGGCCCGTTGCAAATTCAATCTTTCACCTTTTTGATTATGTACAGCTTCCAATACAAACTCTGTGAATTATGGACCTTCTCCAGTGTATGACCATCAGTTCCCTCACATCACCATTTGACTGAGAGAAATGATATTTGAACTGGCTAGCCCAATAATCATTGAAGGTTATCCAGATATGCATCCAGTGGGGTCCAATGACTAATGTGAATTATCATGATTTTTTTCTTTCGTTGGAAAACACAAAAGTTGAAGGTATATATTGAACATGTATAAATATTATACAAAGTTGTTCAGTTTTGAGCCACTTTATGGAGGTATCGTTAACGAGATCTCAATAGTCTATTAAAGATGTTATAGGCTCGTGATATCAACACTCAAATGAATATGAGGCGTCAAATACTTTCTCTCAACAATCAGCTATGATGAAGTTGGGCTGGGAAGTTCGTAGGCTAACAGAAAGAAGTCGCTTTGGGCCAGATCTGGAGGATACGGTGGATGTGGAAGCAGTTCTAAGACCAATTCATGCAATTTCATCATCGATTACATTGGTTTTTGACACGGTGCATTATATTGATGGAACAACATTTTCTTTTCATCAAAATGGTGCCAAGCCCAAGCCATGACTTCAACAGTATTTTTTTCAATACATGCAATTCCTTTTCACCCATTTTCGTCAAAATAATAAAAGTTGCTTCACTCAAAATTTTCTATTCCACAAACTGATATTCCAACGGCTGTGAAATTTGTACACACGTCTTTTGAAGGTTGGGATTTACAAAAATCATATGGATTCAATACTAGCCAGCGTCATCTGTTTGTTAGCTTACACATTTCTCTTTGAAACTCTCAGAAATATGGAGAAGAATTGACTTGTCAATGTCATCTGTGTTTGGAATTTTGAAGTTGGTAGTAGCTCAAGTTGAGTGACATCCTGTATAAAAATTCTATGAACTCATAAATTGTTAATTGGAGTAATTACACCTATTTCCAATTTCTGAGGAAAAGTACTATATCTAAATAAGTTGTTTACGTTTATGGCAAATTACAGTACATACCGGGTCTATATATATTTTCGTTGAGCTCGTAGGTATATCCTCGCCACCAGAAGTATGTTTATTTTTCATTTATTGTTTTCTATTTTTTTTATATCGTTTTCTAATAGGTTTTACGAACATGCCTTGTAAATCATATATTATTTTAAAGAAAATACTATTTCCGACTTCTACTTTTTTTCCCTATACTAACCTCAACTGCCCCAAAAACGATGGCCACAATTCCAATCCCTTTGACGCTGCTTGCTATCCAATTAGACATTTCATCGTAACAATTTTTCTTGTAAGCGTTGAGCACTGTACAGACATTAGTATCTGGTGCACAGCAACTGTTGATGAGCAAAGCTGTACCATTCTGTACCATAGGATCCGATGGTCCATTGCGTCCACAACACTCCAACTGAAAAATTAAGTTAATCATCACAAAGAGGTTCTTCTAAGAAAGAGATCATGCTGCTTAGATCAAATAATATGAAAAAATTATAAGAAAGAAAAAGCTTTTTTTGAAGCGTACTCAAGGTGTTCCTCAATGCAGTATTCTCGGGCCATTGCTCTTTTCTCTTTATAGTTCGAAATTCCATAATTTTTCATCACACTGTAACTTTCATATTCAAGATGATGATACACTAGGTAAGGACTCCTTTGAATTGAAAGACGGAGGATCACTTATGGAATATACAGAGTGTTTATCAAACATGCGGTAAAAATTAAAGGAATTATTCCTTTTACTATTCTAAGGATATTTTGTACTTCGATGATTTCTGATGGGGCGCTTCTTTTCGAAGATACGATATCTCTAGATGCTAGATGACTAGATGCTAGAGGCTAGATAGACTTCATATAAATTTGTCCACATTGCCAATTGCACAAATCAATTTTATGCAGAGTGCAACGGACTGTTGATTGACACTGGAAGTCACAGCATTCTCGAAATGACCTCTGATTTTATGCCTCCAACTGTCAACTACGAACTGCCTTATGAAGTACTGTTCCCGAGTAAAGACGAATGGGTCCTACGAGAGAAGAAAATATTAGTAGCAGATAGTTGTTGGTTCACAGATGGATCAAAAACATCTTCCGGTTCTCGTGCAGGTGTTTTCAGTCGCAGACCCAGGACAGAGATATCAACATATCTAGGAACCTATGCGAGTGTATTCCAAGCGGAATTGTGCAGAATTGTGTGCAGAGAGATTGGGAGAATTCAACCTCATACACAAGTCAATAAAAATATTCTCAGACCCACTCACTTTGGACCTAACCTAACCTGTGCAGAGAAGCAAAAAAGCAATGAACCAATGTTCCGATACATTTTCACTTCAATCGAAAGAGGACATGGAGTTACATGAATTTTGTATACAGCTTGTCAGAAAGTGAGAAGTTCATTAAGACGTAGCTTTCTTTTTTTTTCAAATGCTTAACTTATGTGATCATATTCCGAAAGAGATCCTCCTACTCGCATTTTTCATAAGCTGTAGATTTGATCATTAGACGATCATTTTGGAAATATCAGTGATTAACAAATTATCAATTTCACCTCTTCATTCATCACACTTCTGTCAGGGTACAGATTTCTTAGAATATTGAATGAGGTTCTCATCAACTGACTAACATGTTTTGTGAACATCATGTCGCTATCCAACCAGAGACCTGAGTTTTTGAGTTCTTCCACAATAGGTGTTGGGAATCACACGTTAAAAGGTAACACCTCGTTAGCCCTTAGCTCGCACAAGTTTCTCAACTTCTGAGAGTTGTCGTTCGTATGGGGGCGACAGTTCGCCCAGCAGATTGATATCGGCTTCTCTCATTTCAAGTCCCCGTTCACTTTTTGAATACTAAAAAATTACTTTAGATTTGGAAGCATTCAACTTGTGATTACGCGAGTAAAAAATGTCAATAATCCTCTTCAAACCATCATTAATCATTTTTCTTATTTTCATTCGGGCTTGAAGGCTGTCTATTTTCGGTTCCTGATGTTTCGCTACTGCGAGTGGCTAGTTTGGTGTACTAATTACTGAACCAGGATAAGGTAAATTGTCAATAACATTCTTTGGTCCATTCCTACC
>WOGQ01000640.1:0-17511 GCA_015342025.1 Leptinotarsa tumamoca | reverse complement strand
ATCAACCCAATTAATTTGATTATTTATCAATTTCTGAACAGAAAGGAATTACCTAATAACTTAAAAAAAAACGTTTTCTTCATTCAATTTATTCGATCAAATAATTTTTTTTCATTTTTCGAAATAGTTTCGAAAAACGATTTGGTTTTATGTTTCAAGTGATTCAATGAACTTATTGTAAATTTGACTCTCATTATATACCACACATAATGCCATCCATCTATGGCTACCGTTTCCTCCTCGGTCTCCGTGTACGTGGTTTTATTTCTGCTTCTCTCTATCTTCTTGTACCATGCGTCTTTGCGTTTTTCTGTTTTTCTTCGTTTCCACGCGTTGGAAACCGTCATCTGATTGTGTTTCAGAGCTCACCTCTGGGGCTCTTGATCGCTTGGTTGCTCGTGGATCTGCGTTATTCTCCTTTTTTTCAGGAATGCTTTCACTATTTCCACTTACCTTTTCTTTCTTTTCATTCCCTTGTTCAGGGATGTTTTTTCCTTGGTCCTTGTCGTTTTCTTTCTGCTTCTGCTTTTCCTTTTTGTCTTCGTTTTCCTCCTTCTCCTTTAAGATTCCGTCTATCCTGCGTTCCATGATCTGTATTATTTCCTTCATAGCGGTGATGTCTTCTTCGTATTTGTAGTAATTGCCCATAGCTATCTGTTTTCGTATCTTAATTCCTGGAACTTCTCTTCGAGACTTTCATTTTCTTGCTCCATTTCTCAATGAGGCAAGTGACTAGATCTAATATAATTTTTTTAAAAAGAATTCTTTGTGTACATGTACACGGTTAAGTTCTGACAAGAACTAATTTCTCTATGTGTTGTGTCAACACAGCTTTAAACACAGCGTTAATACTTTCACAAGATATCGCACTAAATATTCGAACTCTGCACTTCAAGCTACACTTCAAGCTTTCACACTTTGATGTTCACTCTACGGTGTCTGGAATCGAACTGCAAAAAATGATTTGAAAACGTCGAATCATTTATACCTAGTCTGAAGGACCTTTCATGTTTAGTATACCGTTTTTGGAATTGTCGACCACATTGTCCCACATAAACACTTTTACACTCCGGACACTTAAGCTTATGAACTCCAGATTTCTCCAACTTGTCCACTTCATCTATGGCATCGAAAAGGAAATCAGATAAGCTTGTGCATTGTTTTTCCGAAGAAAACCGCAATTATCTTTGTTCTTTCACCAAAATATGTTGAAGTTACCCATTTCTTGGTTTCTGGTTGTTTGATCTGGGAATATATTGATCTGTAAGTGAATTTACGGCTTTGTTTTCTGACCAACTTCTGGATTGTGTCTGCGTTGAAACCATGCACAATCCAGAAGGTACTCCCAATTTTTCCGATATGGAAATTCCTTGGATATGAATCTCATTTTTCATTTTGCAGCACTGCAGGGTTTCTCTCCTAACCACAAAATCACCAGTTTCGCAGAAGCTAAGGGTCTGGACGCAATAAACGAACGTATGCCTCCCAGGAAGGACGCCCCTCCATCACCGTCAACCGACGAGAAGGCGCAGGACCACAATCACACTCAGTCCAATGCACATTCGTGAGCTAAACTCAACTAGGACATCACATCAGCCATCTGCAGGTGGGAGTTCTCTTGAGACCCTCTTTGAGAGTCTGAATGTAATTGATACATATTCTGATGATCTTTTGTCGCGCCGATCGCGACGTTGCTGAACGTGGATTCCTTTTTAGAATTACCTGTGATGGATCAGCGATTCGCATGCAGTGGCGTCCACCACCTCGACGACAACATTTTACATCTTTATTAGGTTATAATTACATCCTATCATTGGGACGACGGGCTCGTTCTTCGGAACCGCTGGAACAAGTAGCTGGTCTGCTTCCCTTCTCTCTGTCCTTTACGCTGTGTTCGTGCCTCGCTCTTGCACACTGACTGCTATATTACTGTTATTGATTATCATTATTATTCTTGTATCGCTTCGGGATGCCGGAAAAAGCGTCCGACTACATTCCATATCTACTGGATCGATGGTTATTGCTGGTCGCTCGGACCAAATCATTGATTACGTGTTTCTGTCATTGTATTTATCGGTTGTAACCAGTAGAGTAGGTAGTGTGAATAATACTGTTGCATAGCTCGGAACGCGATCAGGTGGGATGTTCGAGATGAGAAGAATGAATGTGATGTTTTTATAAAATCGGCACATCAAATATTCTTCTGATATATGTCTCTTTTCTACTCTGTCTTCGTGATTTAAGCTGAATAATAATATTTTACCACTATGCGACCTAAATAACTTTTATATTGTGAAAATATATCGAAGTTAAAAAGCTCTGTCAGTTTGAAAAGTTGACTCATTTGCTCATGAATCGACCAACAAAACGACTGAACTTACTAACTGGATTCGCCATTTTTCATTGTCATCAACCAAATTAACACTTGGGGTTTATATTCCACTACAAACGGATAAAATAACATTTGAAAAACTTCATTCAAGTACATAGTTCACATAGGCATGAAATAACGGTTAGTTAATAAATAGATCAACACAATTTCTGTTTCATTTGACAGAAGGAAAGTGAAAAAGTGACATTTTCTTTATTTTTAAGTTCTGTGAAATCGTAGAACTGGCAACTCAGGAATATTACGATTAGAGTACTTGTTACGTCATAAATGGCGGCAAACTCTGTTTTTTTTAATGTCTCATGAATTTTTAGGGTTTTTGAACAGCGATTTATCTGATTACCTTCTAGAAAAACTTATATAAATATATCTTTATTATACTTCGAATACAAGCGCATCTCAAGCAAATTACAGCGATTGATTTCTCGCCTAATCTGTTGGTGGAGAATGCTACCAAAAATAGTTGGCAGGATGAAAGTTGATTCAAAACACACAAATCTATGCTATCGCTGTTTTGATTAATGAACCATTTTCAGATTTTTCATATGTATTTTTGAGATAATAGGATTTCTTTATGCTGTCATTGCAAACTTTAACGTTGAATTCCGTTTTTAAAGTTCCTCTTTTATTTCAAGAGTAGGAAGCCAATTTTATGAAAATAATATCGTTCTCTCTTCCCCTTCAAATCTCGAACCTCCAACCTCATAGCGAAACGACCTTGAACAAACCACTGAAGCCAGCAGTGTGAAACAGCGTGCAGGGCATGGGCAATTTGCACGTGTGGAGTGATAATGAGCGTGCCATACACACCAGTCGCCACTGTTTTGTCATCCTCATCTTCATATACGTTGTTCCCATCACCGTCATCGCCATCACTATGTGTGTTTTAAATAAAAAAGTTATAAAGATAAACAAAAGATATTGCTATACCTATTTAATTGCCGATTGTAATTGTGCGGGATAAGTACATTTTTCTCTCTATTAATATTAAACGAAGTATTCGATTGGGGGGGATTTTCTAGATTTCGTCGACCTTCCTTCAAATGGGGGGAGGGATGAGAAATGTTTGTTATGAAGTTATGAAATTGAAGTTGACTTGGTCTTTTCATTTTCGAAATACAGGTGTAGTTCACTAGTGTAATCAGTTTTTTAGATTAAACACGATTTGTTCTTGATTTGTTTTTCTGCATATTAAAATTGCTACATGAAAAGTTGAATCTCTGAGATAAACTCTTCTATTCAAAAATACTAATTCGATAATATAACAATCACAGTCACTGTTGTTTATACCGAGCATCCTGATGATTGCTGGTTCAATAAAAATAAAATTGTGGCTAAATGAGCCGTATGGAAGCAAAGGCCAAGAAAACCTAAAAAAAAGAGAAGAAGTGAAAGAGCAAAATGAAATTGGCTTGTTGGTACACCGTTATTGAAGAAAAAGTGTCGCGTGTGAGCTAGATGTAAATTTATGGTGTTTTGATTTATCAAATTGTCTCTGAAATTATAATTCACATCAGGCAATAATGTAACAACGAGCTAGATCAGCAGAACGCCAATATCCACATATCCACAAAATCATGTTACAAATATTAGTTAATGTATGTACATTCTTTTGTTAGAATGTTTTCAATGATTTACAATGTGACAGCTTTTTTAAATCAAAAGATAAAGTAGAAATGAAAGTTAGTCATTTCAATACTTCAATAAAAAATTCAAATAAGCTGCCTTGATGTTTGATGATCATTGTTCAAGAAGAACAAATTCAAATATGATTGTCCATTATGCATATAATAACTTGCAATTTCAATAAATGGGTCAAATTTCAAATCAGTGATTGTCATTTCCTTCAAAGTTCCGTGAAATCGTTAAACTGGCAATTCAGGAATATTACGGACATAGTACTTATTACGTCATAAATTGGCGGCAAAACGGTGTTGTTTGAAAGTCTCGCGAAATTTCAAGGATTTTGAAGGGCGATTTATCAAACGAGTTCCTAGAAAAACTCATATATATCATATCATATTTTATTCTCGTCTATTCTGTTGGTGGAATGTGCAACCAAAGAGATACTTGGCAGCATAAAAATTGACCAAAGATGATTTTTCGAAAATCTGTGGATGTTTTCAAATTTGAACAGCAGAAGATGTTTATCTATTCAAATATAACTCGTCAGAGTAACATGGAAGTGAATTGGTAAATTGAATAATCAGTGTTAATAATAATTGCAGCTAATGCAAGTTAAATTTTGAATACAGTTCATTATCATCTCAAGCCAATATATATTTTTCCATACACTAAAATTATGAAATAGAGAAAGGGATTGAAAATTCAACAAAAATTTATTGTACTACTGATTTTGATTTTTTATTCACTAGTATCGATGAACATTATTGGCAAAAGAACAATTTATTAAATACTTTAAAAATGATGTGGAATTAAAAATGATCTTTATCGTTTTCGCTCATGAGATCTTTTGAAGAACATCTCGAAAGGCCAAAATCCCTAATATCTGAGAGTGTATTTCGAAAATGACTCTAATTTCAATTTCAGGTTCATGTTCTTGATGAAAACAACAAATCTGGTACAATTCGAAAATTCAATGGGGCGCAAATCTGGAAAAGATCCTTCAATTCAATATTAAGACAAAAACACATCTTGCTACGAGTTGTACTTATTTTTTATTTTTTTCATTGTACAAATTGTGTTATAATATTAAATGGTTAATATTAACTGAGCTCCCCGTAGGCGAGAGACGCCCCCTTGGAAATGGTGTGTATATAAAATGTACAAATATATGTTAACCAGTTCAGTGTTGAAGCCACCCTTGAATTGCATCAGAAACTATGAATCTCCAGCACATCTGTAAGCCATTATAGAAATATTTTTTGCAACATTCGAGAGGAGGGCCTTTTGCGCCTACTTGGAGATTGCGTGAATGATGATTCTGCTGTATGCCGGAGTATATATATATCTAATCTTTTTAAATTCTGTAAATTTACTCTATAATATATTATATACATACTATGGTATAGTTAATTATTAGGTAATATCTCAACCACCTATCGGAATATCAAAAAGAAATTTCATATGGCGTCCCACAACTTTTATACAAAGCTATAACAATCTCGCTTGAATTTCTCCAATAACTTTATAGTAAACGATTTGAATGTGCAATCATTTTTTCATTTGTTACTTTACATGACTGATATTTACGCTTAAGTCTTTCGAACTTCAAAATAAATCTATCGAAAATAGTGTTGGCAAAACGTTATTGAAGAAAACCCAATAGCTGAGTTTCCAGTACAATACAATATTGGATAGTAGAAATAAATGTTGTTGGGTCCTGTACTGTAAAAAATGTCTGGGACATGCCAGCCTCCCGGGCAACACAGAAATCCAATAGATATTCAGTGGTAGGTATGATGGACGTCCAATTTATATTCGATTGATATCTTATAGAAGTCCAATGGACGTCTGCAATATATCAATCTGTATGTCCATAAAGGACATCGAGGACCTCTATGAAATATCCTGCAGAGACATTGTTGAAAAACGTTTTTGTCTTGTTCTGTATTTAAGAAGCAGAAAACCAAAAACAAAAAAATGTTGCACGTAGATCTTAGCAAGATATAAAGTAACAAAATTTTAGACTGGACAATATCTTGTAAAGAAGAAGAAAATTTTGATGATGGTTCAATATAAATGGTTTTGGCTATTTGGGGATATTCAGTCAACGAAAAAAAAAACAAAATAGCATTGTCCCTGACTATTTCAAAATCTGAAATAATGTCAAACTCAGATGAGATACACATGGAGTTTGAAGCAAATCTTCACACATACAACTGAAATTTTTCAAACTTACTTTTTTATATTTTATGGATGTCCATAGAACATACAAATTCTATCCATTCCAAGTCCGCTGAGGGATATATTATGGACACCTATTCAATATCCGATTTGGACATGCACTGGATGTCCATGGGATATACAACTTTTTGTTTTATTTGCCTAGGAAAATTTGCCCAAAAGGTGCACCAGATTTTAAAACTAGCAACAGGGCTAGTTCATGACATATCGATTGAAATATACAAGTTTTCAACAGAAGGTTATCAGATACTCACAAATATATTATTCTTTCATTTTATTTAGGGAATGAAGGGAAATGGTTTTGAATTTGAGGCTAACGACTACCATCATGGCTATATTTTTGTCCATAGCGGCAAAGTCATCATAGGCCGAATTTGGTGTGAAAAATTTGGCTCAAATTTACGAAAACTGAAAGAAATTTATACTTTCTTCATTCTTTTTGCTAAGTTATAGCTCATAAAATAATTATCTTCATAAAATATTTGCAAACTCACTGTTTAAATCTGTTTTTGTTTTTTCCTTTACCAGCTGTCGCTCCCCCTATGAACGACAACTCTCAAAAGTCGAAACTTGTACGAACCAAGGACTATTCTTTAAAAATTCAAATATGGAATTTGCAAAAATGTTCATAAAACATGCTCTTTTGAAATATTTTGATTTCCACTTGTACCTACATTATCCATAAAAAGTTATGAGAATTACTTTGAATTATAAATATGCAATTCCTTACTTTCTTCATATTACAAAATCGGGAAAGCCGAATTTTTGTTCCTGTCATCCAGTAGTTGAATTAATCTTTACTACATAGTCCAAATTTTCTTCAACTAGAAACTAGAGTATGGAACATCTCCATAACCTTAAATGTTGATTGTCAAAATTCACGTTGGTATTTTGATATTTTTATTAATAATTCATAAAAACTTAAGTCGGTAGTAATTTCATTGATAATTCATTATTACTAAAGTTTGGCTTGACTGAATGTATATAATGGAGAACAAATCTACTTTTGAATTTTCGAATATGATAAACTGAAAAAAAAGGATCAGAGAATTTTGAGGCCCATTTCATTTTGAGTGACAGAGTTCTCATTATTTCAAATAACTATTTGTAAAATGATTTTGTGAAATTCGTCTTTAATATACCTACGTATGCGTCAGTTGAAGATGACATCAATCAATTGGGATAATTTTTCGAAAGGTCTATACTTTTCTGATTAATTACCCTAAAATCATTTTTTTTTCACATTTCCATATGTATATTCGGATTTGTTTCCTTGGTAAATCAGCTTTCAATCTGAGTTGATGAAACATTCACGTGGAATTACTAGCAACTCTCTAAACTGTTGAGAGAAGTTTAGGAAGTTGAGACAACTAAAGAAATCTTTGAAAATTTACCAAGAAAGAAATTTTTAAATGAAAAAATGTGTATTTGATAGATCTGTCAATAAATAGAGTTTTTTTCATTACCACTTAGTTTTGGAGTGCTACCTTGGGTCAATTTTCCTTCAATACTCAATTAGTGTGTCTTTTTGTCTTTTCAAAGGCTACAACTTTATTGATTTATTTGTCTTTTGACGGTTACATATCTGATAAATCTTACAATCAAGTTGAAATCAACATATTATTGATATGGTTTATAATTAACCTCACCTTACCTAACCAGCCCTACCCTTACCTAATCTAAACTAATCTATAATTAAATACATTAAATGACATCATAATGATCATGGTAAGGAAGCCTATGATATTTCCTAGTAAATAAAATGAACATAGTTACTTAAATGAAATGAATAAAAACACTTTAGTCTAAATACCACTGGTAGATTTTATTTATATGACCAGTTTCGGGTTTGACCACATTATTAAGTATAGGCAGTTTTATACTTGATAATGGGGTCAAACCCGAAACCAGTCATATAAATAAAATCTACCAGTGGTATTTAGACAAAAGTATTTTCATTCATTTCATTTAAGTGATCATGAATAAAGTAAACAAGTCATCAATCACACATATAAAATGAACATAGTTTATCGAAAATACCATAAATTTTTCACCCTAAATTCGAAAGTCGATTATTATTTCATTGCTGTGGACAAATAAGTGGTCCAGGTATCAACAGTTTGTCTCAGGGGGTCAAATCCATAATGGTTCTATTTTATCACCCTTCCAAATGATGATCTCTCTGTCTTCTTAATAAGAATAATAGAGGAATGTTTGTGTGTACGTCAGAACTTGGAATCCGCACCATCTATTTAACCTGGCAAAAAATTCACCACTCCATGGTACTATCTGATAGACTTCCGAATTAAGTAAAGAAATCATCAGAAAGTAATCAATGTTTTCAGGTTAGTTTTTAGTATTTTTTTTCAGTTCTGCAATTTTCTATACAAAAACCAACACTCTCGATCTTCCAAAGTAATGAAAATCAAGCCACTGGAAGCGACAAGGCAAGAACCAAGATCATGCTCGGTTGCCAACACTATACGAGACGTGTAAAGAATGTATTAAAGTTTGGGGCATATTTTTATCTTGTTTTAAAACTATATTTAGATGTGTTAGGCTAACTACTACATCTATCATCATCATCATGGACTTGTTCTCATATTTGATTCACTACCTCTTGTATATAATGTGCGCAGTTGTAGCTTTATATTATTTGTGTCTATTACACATTTTGTCTTATTATTTGTTTAATGTTGTAGCATATCTATAGCTCTTCTGACGGTGAGACCAGATTGTGGTGTGACTAAGCAATAAATGACACTTTCTTCTAAAACTAGGGACTATCAATTCGTACGATGTGTCTCAGGATGAAGTCTTTGAAAAAAACACAATCATTAAAAAGCTGATTCGGAACAGAGGAGCTCTGAAAGACGATGAAAATATGATGATCAACTATTTTTTATTAAAACTTACTCAACGAATATTTCCGAAACATCTATTCGTAGTTGTTTTGCGAGAGTTACTCATCTATTTTAATTATCTATTTTATTTCATCAATTTTAGAGAAATATTTTAAGTTACTGTTATGATATGAAGTTAAACTCATTGGCGAGTCATGGATAATGAGCAGGAAAACTGATATTTTCTGTAATGTCTATTCACCATCCAATCAACAGTAATGCACTGCTCTGTGATGATATTCTGACTGCCATATTCTATTTGGTTTTTAGTTCTTTCACTTTTAATACCTTCATACAGATATTTAGGATAAACTCATGGGTGAAAGCTACATGTATAATAGTACCTCGTTGATCCTGACGGTGATCGTGACGTCGTCTACATTTCATATCAACTTGGCAACACCATAAAAATTATTCATTTGATTTTTATAGTTTGATGTTCTTCTTCTTCTTTTTTATTACTGTTGTTCTGCGACATTGCCAACTTGTTTCTCAGATTGATTTCATGGTTAGTTCCGAAATTAAAAAGCATTTCATATTACGAAACAATAACTTTATATTTGAAATTTTGTTGAAGAGATATTTGATTGAGTAGTACAAATTCATGCACTTCCCTACTTTACAAAAATCATAACACTTTGGAACGTGGTTCAAAAGGGAAAGTAAGTCTCAATAGTAGCGACGTCACAGTAATTTTTCTTCAAAATGGAAAAATTTGTGTATAACTTCCCGATGTGAAAAGGTCTATTTTGTAAAAATTCGTTAGAGGCTTTCTTTGGGTAGTGTTTCAAAAAGGTATGGTGTATGAATGCTATCATTAATTCACATTGTGACAACTTCATAAAAGTAAAAAATCTGCAAACTTTACAGAATCTGTGTTTAGATCATACAGATGAATGAAGAGTGTTCCTAGTTAGGTACACTTCACCTAAAGTCTTGAAAACAGAATTGATGTAATTCAACCTCAAATACACATAACATAAAACACATCAGAACTGCCATACTTGAAAAAACTGTGCTTCAAAGTTACAGATGGGCATCGAAATTTTTCCATTACAAGAATTTTAAAAATCTTGAAGCTTCGAGTGGCCCTGGAGTGATAAAAGTGGTTAGCAGCATTTTGAAGGAATTGTTCATCCTCAGACACATTGTATGGGAAAAACGAGTGGTTAGATGACATATTCTAAATATACTTTTAATTTTGGATATGTATCGACACGGCGTCTAGTTGTGTTCCGACTGAAATCATTGTTTACCGATTCGGTTGAGATTTCGATATTCTCCATGTCGAAATTGAAACTTTTCTATTATTTGTTGCTGAAATACCAATTGTAAATGTTGATCATTCTCCAAGCTTGGGCTCTCCAAGCAATAATAAGCGATTATTTGTGATAGCTATCCTTAATTTTGAATAGCTTTTTGTATTGAACTTGATATTATTATATAAAATGGCGTTGATATAATTGAAGAGAACAGCCATGCCATAATATCAAGTGGCGATACACTTTTTGAAAATAAACTTTTGAAATTGTATAAATATAAAACTATCTATATGCCTTCATACTTCCTAACTTATTATGATTATTATTATAATTATATATATATGATAATGCACTGAAGTATTGGGATGTTAGACTTTTTACTTTAGTACTATCACTGAGCCACTTCGAGTGGCTTTTTTAATATTAATATTGGTACTGGAACTCCACAAACAGAAATCTGCCTAATCTCTGAAATTAATTCTTTGAAATGAAAAATCTTAACGTTGAGACATGTAAGTGATTTTTTTTTGTTCCGTAACATATCATCTTTAATGAACTTATCACTAGAAAGCAGATAGAGAAGGGATGCCTTTGGTTCAGTGTATTTTCGTTGATATCCATCCCTCAAACTTTGATTATTCAAAAATGCCATATAGATTTTCATGCACTACTGTTAGATTTCGACTCTACAACTACAATGAAATATATTTAAATTAAACTTTTATGGCAATTCACAGAGGGGCCAAAATGAATTGAAAATTATTTTCAATTTTATAAATAGTTATGGACGATATTTTTATTATTAAACTGATAATATAAACCTGGAATTTTTCAGAATATATACTTGACCAAAAACCAGTTACAGGGGTTGTTCTAGGTTTTGAATCTTCGGTATTTTTCAGTGTCTTCAAAAACTATTTGAGTCTTGGAAAATAAACGTCAGATCAAACAATGTCATCGGGAGTCAAAATCTCATATTGGATGTGCCATATCTGTCTGCATAGATTATGAAAGACAACATCTACTTAAAATACTAGTTATGTTTGTGTATGAAGGAAAATCCAAATGGCATTATATATGAGATCAGAAAACTTTTTTATCCGCTTTAGTTTTCTTGATTCATTTTATTCACGGCAGTTATTATTCTTGTATTTTTTAGCATTAAGCCAGTACTTTGATGAAGCTTTTATGACTGTTCAGTCTTGATATTGACATTAGCTAAATGCATATCAGCAGGAAAAAGTTTATTGAGAAAGATAAAAGTCTGGAATTCTTTAATAACCTGATTATTTTTCTTCTGTGACGTCGAAACTGTAAATCATGATTGTGAATTATCAAAAAGACTCATGAAAGTGAGAAATCAAAGGAATATTACCTGAGCATTTATATGATCCTCAAACTCTATTTGAGGTTTGATAAACCTACATAACTTTGTAGTGAAAAATAATCTGTCAAGGCTGGAAGTTTTATTTTTCTTCCCATTTAAAAAATTGAGGAACGTATCATTTTCGCTGAACTTATCACTAGAAAGCAGATAGAGGAAGGGATGCCTTTGGTTTAGTGTATTTCCAGTACATTTAGAGTTAGCTGAATGTTTTTGAATATACATTATATACATATTATAAAATGCGTTGATATAATTCATATCAATCGAAATGTGCAATTTAAGATGGAAATTTCTAAAGTTATGCATGTTACATTTGACAGTTGTTTATCTGTGATCGCCTTGCGTTACTGAATTTGTATTTATCTCTTCTGTCAACAACCATATGGGTTTTTTAATTAGGATTTTACAATAATTCTACATTTCAATTGTACTGAATATTTTCATTCTTCTGTTCTTTATCAAATATACACAATTGAAAAAATCTCTTCCCAATGTGTCACATTATTTATTTGATTATTTAATAAAGGTAAGTCTTGTTTAAGTCGGAGTATTATTTCCCTACCCCTAAAATCTACATTCAAATAATTCAACTCAATTTTATTTACCAAGAGCAATTTTGTGCAAAAATACAAAAGATTTGGATTTCCTAAAACTTTTGGATTCGTAGCCACTCAATTAAATTTTTGTGTTGTTTCCAAAGCTGTTATGAAAATTTGTTCAGAGTCACTGAATGCAATTTTAAAAAAGCAAAAATGGAAATATTTTCCATCCTTCGAATACGCGAGATTCTTTTATACCTTAGTTCAAAATAAAAAGTTATGATATGTAAGTGGTGCCATCTTTATTGATATTTCAACTCAACAAATGGTATAAATTTTATTTTATTTCGGTTACAACGTGTACAAATAGTCAAATAATGAAACAAATGGCTTTTTGTTTCATTTTTGAATACATTGACAGAATTGGTTGATTTCAACTTGATTGTAAGCTTTAACACAGAAAACAGATGGCGCCACTTACTGTTAGCAGTTGAATACTTAGGTGGAGAAAATATATTCAGTTAATTAAGATGGGAAGGTGGGAGGGTATATCCCAACGATCTCATTTGACGTTTTTGATCGATGACAATTCAGATATAGTAATATTTCATCATTAAAGACACCTTTTATTATATTATTTTATACTCTCCTACCTTTTTTCAAAAGCAACATTTACCATATAAAACTTATATTTCATGCTTTAGTACAAACACAACGTGGTGGTATGGAAGTGGCGCCACCTATTGAAATTTCTCAACATTTTAATGAATTTAATTTTGAGAATTCAAAAATAAAACAGATGGCGCCACTTATAAATAACAGTTGAACACTCAGTTGAAAATGAATTGAATTTAGATGCGATACTAGGCAGACACCTTCACAACAAAAGTATGAACTGATAAAAGTCAGAAATTGAATATAACCTTTTACTATTGTAATCTACTCACTTCTCTTTTCTTATATGTCGAGCGTGGAAAGCGTGCTCATTTTATATTCTAGAATAAAACACAAAATCGCGGTATGAATGTGACGCCATCTATTAGAATTTCAATAAATTTTCAGTTGACAAAATTTAAGTTTCAACAATGGAATTACTTTAATTTACAGAGACTGCAAAAAACAGATGGCGCTCAGTTCAAGTGTCTTCCTTGACAAAATTAAAAAATCTCAAAAGATACTTTGTGGAGATGCTTTCTACATGGGTTTCCCTGATGTCGGTTTCCCAATTGAAGGTTCTCGTGAAGGTCTTTCTACATGAAAAGTGAGCTTATTTTATATTCTATAATAAAACACGAAATTGTTGTATGAATGTGGCGCCATCTATTAGAATTTTTATACAATTTTAATTAGGATAGTTCAAATACTATGGCAAATTAATTGAAAAATTATCTCAATATTGTAAAATTACAACTTACCGTGCCAACTTATAGGTAGAGCAACCAAATGAATGAAAATGTTCAGAAATAAAACATTTCTCATTTTTTCTCATCATAGATACCAATTTACAAATGAATAATTATCTCCTTTATTCAATAAACTATTTTGTTCTCGCTATTCAGTATTGCAATACAAAGTTTTATGAAATTATTATAGATGTTTCACAAACTACAACTAATGATTTGATCTTCACAAACTTGATTTTATAGTATATTATTCGCTACGAAAAAACTACTGTGATAGCGAAATATGTGATATTAAAAAAAAAGGTTGTAAAGATACAATTGTAAACAACAATTCGTTTAGGCCAGTCTCAACTTACCTACACTGTAGGTTGATGGATTGACACCTATCAGAAAACAACTACTTCCAATTATAGGAACACACAAGTGAGTTCTAATCATTGAAAATCAATTATGGCAGTTGTATCGCCAACGGCATATGCAGGAATAACTTCAGTGAAGAATCCTGCACTGACTCCTGTCGAATATATTCCAACGCCCTTCGTGGTATTAGTCAGGGGAGTAGTTGTTTTCTGATAGGTGTCGGTCCATTAACCTACAGTGTGGGTGGTAGACTGGCCTGAACAAATTGTTCTGTTAGATAATTTGGTTTAGAAATTCGTTGAATATTTGCGTATATTATTTCAAATTATTGGGTTTTAATAGATATAGAGGCATGATATCGATACTATTTTGTACTTCTTGAAAACTGGTTACAGAAAACTGTACACACCTCAGCAACTATTGATGCTTTATAGAGCTCAGATAAGACCTTTGGAGTATTAGTCCCATGTATGGATCTCCGCCCCTAAGCATACCCTGAAGCTGTTGGATTATATCCAGAAAAGAATCATCCGCCTGAATAGAGACCCAAACATCACTTGCAACATTGATAGTCTGGAACATCGAAAAAAGAATTTGTCTCTCTATTATAGATACTTTCGCGGGAAGTGATCAAGTGACTCGGTACATTCGATTCCACCAAGATCGGTACATATCGAAAATACGCGACAGACTTTGGTAGCTTATCGTTTTGAGGTTCAACTCATTACACCTCGAACTTCACTGTTTAAGTACTCTTTCATTTGAAGAAGTGCGTATTTGTGGAATCAACTTCCTGAGACAAAAATCGAAAAGAAAAAATTTCTCATCCTACATTGGAAGAAAAAAATTCAAAACAATTATTCAATTCAATATTTCATTAACTAATTCTTATCCTCCAAAATTTTTAAATAAATTGTTATATAATACTTCATCTACTATCATCAACATCAGAGAGAATAATAAAGCTGAAAATCCAAATTTCAAATACTTTTCCATTCCTTATGTCCCTGAATTGTCCAGCGAAATCATAAACGTATTTAAACAGGAACAGAATATAAAAATTTCACAAAAGAAAGTTAAACCCTTGAGTAAACTATGTTCAAAATTGAAAGATGGAGATCCTTTATTTGAAAAGTCACATGCAGTTTACGAAATTCCCTGCAACAATTATGATAAAGTTTCTCGCATTTCTGGACGTTGGTGAAATTCTGCAGTGTAAAAATGACATTTTTATTAATATTCGAAATACCTATAAACACATGAAGTAAATAATAGTCAGATGCTATTAAGAGACTGAAACACGAAAATATAATCATTACAATATAAAACTTCAAGTGCAACACTCCCATATTCATGTAAAATCACTCAGTCAAATTGTTATCATGGATAATCTTGTTTTCCCTATCTAAATTTACAGAATGTTGAAGCGGGAATGCAGTAGTGAACAGAGATAAAATTGACTGTATGAAAATAAGGTCTGATATAGTTTTTTCAAGATTTAGAGTGGTAACATTTTATGTAAGAAATTTACTAGTTTTTGCTTTTCCAAAATTACAATTTCTTATTTGTCTATTTCGTTACAACAGTAACAAAAATCTATTTACATATTTTCAAAAACAAACGCAACTGCAAACAGCTTCATCGGACCAGAACCTGCCATTGGCATCGCTTTAGGCTTTGCCAAACAAAGATTGAACACACCTGGATGGCAAGAAGATTTATGAACGGCATAATCTTCCAGGATTGGCTCATTTCAAGGCGTTTATTCACCCTTCGAAGCCTGATACCAAACAGTTGTTGGACTACCATAGGGATGAACTACGATGTTCAACAGGCCTTCTTACAGGTCACTATCATTTGAATCATCATATGTAGAGACTCGGACTGTCGGAAGACAGTGTGTGTCGCCTCTATTTGGAAAATGATGAAACAGCAGAGCACATACTTTGTGCCTGCCCCGCTGGGGACCGAATCAGGTTTTTAGAGTTCGGCAGAGCCGTAGTCTTACCATCTGACCTAAAAGACCATTCGCCATTCAAACTAATCGGCTTCGTTGAGAATCTGGGTTTATTTTCTCGAGTGTGAATAGGTGTGAGCCACAATAAACCCTTGCGGGTTGCGATGGAGGGTCGAATAGACCCACTAACCTTACACTTAACTTAACCTAAGGATATCCCTAGTGAGCCTAGTGAGAAATATCCATCGACGGCCACTTGCAGGAAACATTCTTTCAGGAAGCTGAAGAGCAATACATAAAAATGATCCGACAAGCCATAGCATTGAAGGCCTTAGAAATATCAAGCGCAACAGCTCTTCAAAATACAAATTGTTATCCATTAAAAAACTTTGTATTTCGTCGTTCCTTGAATTTTTATTCGATACTTTAATGAGCTATCGCGAATGATAGGAAGCGTTGTCAAAAACTATCACACTATTTGAATCCAAATATGGGATCAATGTGTTTTCAAACTATTCCTCGAAAATATTAGCTTCCATGTTTTTATGATAGTTAGAATTGCAGTCCTCAATTTTTTTTTCACATGATTTCAAAGAATTCGGAACCCATCCTTTACTTCCTCCATAATACACAATGATTAGTCGCGATCCTTTGTTCACAGGCATGGTAGGCGTACACATTCTCGAACCATCAGTCCACCCTTTCGTAACTGTGTCGTGAGTCTCATCCAATTCTGAAGAGTTTTGTCGGAGCAGCTCAAGTTATGGTCGAAAGTATTCCATTTCTTCTTTATATGATTTCAGTTGTAGGAATCTCATTGCTTTTGTAACAGTTGATTTTTTCAATGATTTCATCAGATCAACACGTAAAGGTTTTGGTAATAATAATATGTATTTATTCACTTTCTTGAGATTGATCACAGTAAATATACATGTACATAAGAAATGAACGGTGAACAAATAAAATACATTTTACGAGGCAAAATGATCTGCCTGTGTGTAAGGAATGAGAATACTGAATCTGACATTGAATGAGATTCATGCATAAAATTAAGTACTAAGATATAATTTCAAAATAGCTACATTCAAAAAGAATATAAGTAAATAAAACCAATCAATATATTGAAATATGTACTAGATACAGATAAGAATATAAGTTTAAACTGGACATATTTGAACAGAATATGAAGAATCAAAATAAACTAGAATGGGTACTAAGTATGGATAAAAACATAACTTTAAACTGGACACATTTGGTAACCCTGTATCTTCTTATATAGGTATATTGAAACATACTATCTGTGTTTCAATATTCAAATGAATCCGAATCTTATTCACTGGTATCTCTTTTTCGCATTGTTCACCATCGCTATTGGAATCATTACACTGGAAAAGTCTGCGTTGTTATCACACTCGTTATTACTATTAGTATAGTCGAAGTAACC